>OZ005743.1:60767723-60919038 GCA_963930735.1 Dioctria linearis | reverse complement strand
ATCTTGCCAATGCAAGGTACAGAGCTTGAAAGAGTGTTGGCTTCGAAACTAAAGCTTTCAGATAAATCTCCACTTCTAGCAAATGAACTGAACTTCTTCACAAGAAAGGACTCCAAGATAATCATATCAAAAATTAATTTACCTTGTCGATCGCAAAGAGATAGATCAGACCTCGAAAAGATTTTAACTGAGATCTGCTCATACACAGAAGCAAATCAGTTAAAACGCATAAATATCTCCTTCCCTATATTAGATCCACAGAATCTAATATTTATTAAAAACGCTTTTGTCCAAACCTTCGCTACTAAACAAATAAACATAAACCTCCATCAAGATGCAATAAAATATTTATCCGATAAAGATGACATCGAGCAAGTTTTGAAGGATTTTCATTCATTACCGACGGGAGGCCATCAAGGTGTTTCCCGTACAATTAAAAGAATCAAAAAGCAATTCTATTGGCCTGGCATGTCAGACGACATAGTAAAGCATGTAAGGAAATGTAAACTTTGTCAGGTGAACAAAGTATCCAGAAACCCTAAAATTCCAATGAAAATATCGAGCATTAGCTCCAAACCTTTCGAAAGAGTGTACCTAGATGTTGTAGGACCTCTCCCAGTTTCTCATTCTGGAAACAAATATCTCCTTACATTCCAAGACGACCTCTCAAAATTTTCTGAGGCTATTCCCATAGTCGACACCGAGTCTAAGACATTAGCGGAAGCTTTCACGACAACGATAGTTTGTCGACATGGTATTCCAGAAAGTCCTCACAGATCAAGGTTCTAACCTCATAAGTGGCATGTTCGCCGAGGTATCTAAATTACTAAGAATAAAACGACTTAAAACTACTCCATATCACCCTCAAACGAATGGTGCACTGGAAAGAAGTAACAGAACCTTAGCAGAATATCTCCGATCTTATGTAGCAAAAGATCCACAAGACTGGGATACATGGATTCCTTATGCCATGTTTGTATACAATACTACCCCTCATTCGAGTACTAATTATACTCCTCGCGAACTCCTTTACGGATTCCCATCCGAAATTCCAAACAATTTGAAATCTTCTCCAACCGTTTGCTATAATTACGAAAATTATGCAAACGAGTTAAAAGCGCGTCTACAGCATAGCTTCAAAATAGCTAAAGACATAGCCATGGCAAACAAAGAAAGATCAAAATTGCAATACGATAAGAACTCCGTCCATAAATCATTTAATACTGGTGATAAAGTCTTACTGAAAAGCAGAGTCAGAGATAATAAGTTCTCACCATTATGGTCAGGTCCGTATGAGATAATGGAAATTAATTCCCTTCATTCCAAGCGAATAATACAATATCATCTTTCAGGTTTCCAAAATGATGCATATAGCATTCATTCTAATTTTCATCCCCTTAATCTACGGCTCAGGAATGCTACTGCAGGCATTTATTTTGAGGAAATTGGCAGAGCCAATTTCTACACCAACGAGTGGAAATTAGTGACATTCTACGACCTGGAAAATTTTAAAATAGAATTCAACAACATCCAGTTCATAGCCCAACAAATTACAGCGACCTGCCAGAAGCTGGACAAACACTCAGCCTTGAGCCAGACTTGTAACGGTAGGTTATTACAAATAAATCTTATATTAGCAAACATAGAATATAAGAATATGTTACTTGTGACCCAAAATAGAAAACAAAGAGCACTTTTCAATGCTATAGGCTCAATCTCTAAAGCTCTTTTCGGCACATTAGACGAAGATGATGCCAAGATTTACGACGAGCAAATCCGTAATCTCACCCTTAACCAAAACTCCCTCCTATCGCTTATGAAAAGCTAAACTGTAATAGTAGAAGAAACAGCCCACATATTTAATAAGACAAAAGCCGCAATTGAGAAGGAATTCCTGTATATGCACAAAAAACTAATAGCAGTACAAATAGCTACATCATTAATGGAAAACAGAACATTGGATAACAAAATATCCATCGAAATTGAATGACTTATTTCCCTGGTTTCGTTAATGGCATTCAGATACCAAAATACCCAGTCGGAATTAATAGATATTTTAACAGACTCCAAGCATGGGAAATTCCATCCTACACTAGTATCACCGAAAAATATTGAGGAGCTTTTATCAAAGATCAGGCAAGAATTACCAAATTCACTGATGCTTCCTATAAATTCCAGAGACAATATTTTATCAAAAATTTACAAATTGAGCACAATAGCAGCGAATATTTTCAATAATAAAGTAGTTATCGAGCTCCGAACTCCACTTCCATTCAAGGAACCATACCAATTATTCAAAGCAATGCCATTACCCACACTCCTTAACGGATCATTCGTATATATCGAACCAGCAAAGGAATAATACATATTAATAGATTACAATCGCGAACGATTTGTTGAATTAACGCTTCAGGATATTCATAATTGCGCAACGTTGGACCATATGCATTTCTACTGCAAAATTTCATTCCCCATCCTAAACACAAATACAATAACAAACCAATGTGAAGTGAATCTACTAAAGAAGGAACCTATTACACAAAAGTGTAAAATTCTTATCTTGCGACAGGATTACTATTGGACGCAATTATCACAGCAGAACGCCTGGCTTTTCTCCCTTATAGAATACCTCCATATAGATGTCATCTGTGAAGATTCGATTAGTTCACAAACCCTACAAGGAACAGGAATAATAAGTATCTACCCCGGTTGTTATGTGCGAAGCAAGGAATTCATCTTGCACGGACATGACGTAAAAGTATCCAAATTTAATTCCCATTTTATCCCCACAATAAACATCTCCAATATAATATGGAATATGACGTTTTCCCCTATGGAAACGCATATAAAAACAAACCACTTAAATATTACGAATAATATGGATCTAGATAAACTTCTACAATCCATCCGTTTCCAAAACAATCAAGAATTAATTCCTTTAAATCCAATAAATAATCATCATATTAACCACTATGCAATATCATATGTAACAATTGCTTTAATCATCTCTATTGCCTGTGCTTATATGTACATTAAATATAAACCGAAAGAACGAACATCCAAAAACATAACCCTCGAACATGAGCTGGAAGATATGCCTAGAGCTGCACCACGAAAACTTACGTTCAAGATAACGCCAGCACCTAAAAGGAAATCGGCTGAAAACGTTTAACTTACGGACACTAACAAACTGACAACAGTAACCTTTTCCTTTCTTAATTTTTATCGCTCTAATAACCCCCTCTTCTCCAAAAAAAAAAAACACAATTTCCAATAATCCGATGAAGAAATGAAAAATGTTACAATTTCCAAAAAAAAAAACTGTAAAAAAATAGAGGAGAAATAAAGGTGAACACAAATAAAAAAAAATTTCCATCGCTACATGATTTTCAATTATATAAAAATAATTTATATGAATATACCGTAATAAGGGAAGTAAAAATAATGAAAAATTTAATAAAAAAAAAAAAACAAACTTCCTAGTAATATATTGTATATGATAGCACCACTCTTTCTAAAAATAATTAAATAAGTAGCAGTTATATATATTATAAGAGAATATATTATGCAAATTAATTTCTATTATTACCAATAATTATTAAAACTAAATTTTTTTTCTCTTTCATCTCCTTTTTTTTAATAAAAAAATATATAAGTAAATAAATAAATGATAAATAATTTTTAGTCATAATAAAATTATATATATATAATTCCTTTTATAAACTATAATAATGTAAGGCAATCCTAAGTTTAATAGCTCTATAGCTACAAATTTTTCTTCTAGGATATAAATATATAGATATACATTATAATACGTATATTATAAGATAATCTTTAGACAACTCCTTCGATTATATAAAGAAAGTTTTATTCTCAAAAAAAAAAAAATAATAAAACTTTCTTTTCCCCAGGGGGGATGGATGTTGTGACTCAGGTACCAATGCCCTGAATCACAACCATAAGGTCAATACATCAATATATTGTCCTATACAATATATTGATGTACCTCATAAATGACCCTGAAAATGAAAAATTATTTCAACTTAAAATGTCATTTAAAATTTCAAATGCATTTAAAGTTGCATTTCCATACTGCAACAAAATGCAATTTAGCATAAATTGCAATTCGTTGTCAGTAATGCACTCCTCTCACACGGTATACCTACCTACATGCCATGTAATCGGATATCATTTTTCGTCGTGCAAATTGAATGCACATAAAAGAATTCGCATATTCTCACGTACGATGTTTTCATCGTCGTGAGAAAGCAAAAAGAAAAAAGCTTTTAAAAAAGTGATCATGGGTACCTGGGCCCGGCAAGCCCGATCCTCGGGGAGTTGTTCTTTTACCCGTCGCAAAGTAAACTTCGATCTTTTCCTCTATGAGCCAAAAGTTTAAATACTATTAAATATTATTAAATTTGTGTATTATCAAAAAATTTATGTTCTATCTAGAAAGTGAAAAGATTTATAGAAAGCGAGGTAGAAAATAAAATACATATTTAATAGTTAATAAATAATTTAAAAGTTTATGTACTACATTAAAAATTTGTGTACTATTTAAAAAGCGAAGCTGAAATAAAATATATATACATATATCAGTGGCAATCACTAGTTTCCATTCCTTCCTGCGAATACGCTGTTTTTTTTATAATTAGTTATCATAATTAAAACCAGGACTCGCACTCTCCGTAGGAGCACGGTGCGGAACCACACTACAGTCTGCGCCTGCAGATGCAGGATTTGGTTCGAGAAGACTTCGAGCAGAGCCTAAATACCTTACGGACTGAATTGGCAAATAGTGTCCGACAGCAAATATCAGCTGCAATGCCACCAGTCGATTTTTCACGGCCACCTCCTTCTATGGGTGATCCGAGACCACCACCAGAGTTTCACGACGTGCGTAGGCAGTCGTTTAAGCGACAGTCTTCAGCTTTTGGTCAGCCTGGACCAAACTTTGTTCAACCTCCATCAGCTCCATCTCATCGTATCCCACCAAGCGTAGGACAACGACGTTTTGGCAGCCCCATCCGAAGATGGAATATATCCTATAGTGGCGACAGATCTCGACTTACTGTCGACGAATTCGTGTTTAGAGTGGAAGCATTGCCTTTCTTTTCCCCAGGGGGGAGGGATGTTGTGACTCAGGTACCAATGCCCTGAATCACAACCATAAGGTCAATACATCAATATATTGTCCTATACAATATATTGATGTACCTAATAAATGACCCTGAAAATGAAAAATTATTTCAACTTAAAATGTCATTTAAAATTTCAAATGCATTTAAAGTTGCATTTCCATACTGCAACAAAATGCAATTTAGCATAAATTGCATTTCGTTGTCAGTAATGCACTCCACTCACACGGTATACCTACCTACATGCCATGTAATCGGATATCATTTTCCGTCGTGCAAATTGAATGCACATAAAAGAATTCGCATATTCTCACGTACGATGTTTTCATCGTCGTGAGAAAGCAAAAAGAAAAAAAGCTTTTAAAAAAGTGATCATGGGTACCTGGGGCCGGCAAGCCCGATCCTCGGGGAGTTGTTCTTTTACCCGTCGCAAAGTAAACTTCGATCTTTTTCCTCTATGAGCCAAAAGTTTAAATACTATTAAATATTATTAAATTTGTGTATTATCAAAAAATTTATGTTCTATTTAGAAATTGAAAAGATTTATAGAAAGCGAAGTAGAAAATAAAATACATATTTAATAGTTAATAAATAATTTAAAAGGTTATGTACTACTTTAAAAATTTGTGTACTATTTAAAAAGCGAAGCTGAAATAAAATATATATACATATATCAGTGGCAATCGGGAGTTTCCATTCCTTCCTGCGAATACGCTGTTTTTTTTTAATTAGTTATCATAATTAAAACCAGGACTCGCACTCTCCGTAGGAGCACGGTGCGGAACCACACTACAGTCTGCGCCTGCAGATGCAGGATTTGTTTCGAGAAGGCTTCGAGCAGAGCCTAAATACCTTACGGACTGAATTGGCAAATAGTGTCCGACAGCAAATATCAGCTGCAATGCCACCAGTCGATTTTTCACGGCCACCTCCTTCTATGGGTGATTCGAGACCACCACCAGAGTTTCACGACGTGCGTAGGCAGTCGTTTAAGCGACAGTCTTCAGCTTTTGGTCAGCATGGACGAAACTTTGTTCAACCTCCACCAGCTCCATCTCATCGTATCCCGCCAAGCGTAGGACAACGACGTTCTGGCAGCCCCATCCGAAGATGGAATATATCCTATAGTGGCGACAGCTCTCGACTTATTGTCGACGAATTCGTGTTTAGAGTGGAAGGCTTGACTTACTCGGCCTTAGATGGAGATTTTGATCTCCTAGTACGGCACATGACAACCTTGCTTTCTGGTCCAGCAATGCATTGGTACTGATCTCTCCTGAGGCAGAACTCCACGCCTTCGTGGGAGTAAGTAAAGACAGCTCTGTTAGCTGAATGGGGAGTACCGAAGGATGACCTCAAAGTCAAGGTCCAGCTGATGTTGGGGAAACAGAAAGCAGGGGAGTCATTTGCCAAATACCATCAACACCTGGTAAATCTGCGCGATCAACTGCAAAGTCCTTAGCGAACGGAGAGTTTCTAGAGATCGGGAAGGCTAATCTGCTTTCAGACATTCAGCAGAAAATCTGTTTACATCCCACTAACACTATCCACCAACTACGGAGTCTCGTGCTCAAATACAGCAGCGAATCGCGAAAGCGTGCAGCTGGAATGCCTACCGCAGCCCAAGAGTCAGCGAGGTGGATGAGTGCCATCCAACAGATGCCGAACAGCACAGATCACCTGAACGCAGTGAGGAAGCCATCTTACTATCTGCCATAACAACATCTCAGAACGTTAGCTGCTAGAATTGTGACCAGCCCGGTCACTTTTACCAAGACTGCCGGCAGGAAAGACAAGTCGTGTTCTGCTATAGATCGGACGGAAAAACATCTTCAAGCCCGACTGCAACCATTGCCGACAGAAAAACCTGAGACGGGTCGGGAAATTACCAACACCTTTTCTCGACCAGTGTCAACGGCACGCACACAAACTGCAATGAACACTCCAGTTCAAGCCCTGAACAAGGAGGAAAATCCGCTCCATTAGCAGACTTTAACGCTGAATTGTCCACTGATATCATTCAGTGACCTGATGATATCAGCAAACCACCTGATAGTACAAATATTTCACTGATAGAGACGGAGAGCCTGATAGACCTCTCCGCAGATCTTCAAGCTCTCATTTCCACTTCTGGGGAACCCATGACACTTTTAGACACTTCTTTGGAAGAGTCTTTAATTTTCGATGCCCCGATAACACCGACAGCACCTTTAGCTGACAAGGTTACTGAGGAGGAGGTTCGGCCTCCTGGCATTTCTGTACTGAAACGGCCACCAAGCTCTGTTATGACGAGTGGGCGTGAGCCTGTTTCACACCCGCTGACGCCGTATCATACGCGTCTGCAGAATTATAATGCAGTAAGAGCCCGAATCTTCTCCTCAGTGACGGAGTTAGCTGACATCATGTATCCTGACCTGGATTTTAGACGACGAAAGAAACGATCTACCGTTCGTTGGCGGGAATACTGTCGACGGATGAGACTGGAAAGAAAAAAAATTGGCACAGATTTCCGTGTCGATGCCAGACGATATTCGACCGTATGCCGAAGTAAGACTACTCGGGCGAACTGAGACTGGATTACTTGATAGATAGTGGTGCCACTATCAGTATTCTAGGCCAGGGAGCTCTAGAGAAGCTTGCGGAAGCAGAGGTTGAATGGAAGAGGTATCGGATACAGGTACAAGTAGCGAATGGTGCCATGACGACTGTGCATGGTCATGTGAACTTGGACATCACTTTACGTGGTAAGACCCAAAACGTGCGTTTTTACGTGGTTCCTCGGCTCACACAGGCACTATATCTAGGAATAGACTTCTGGCGTCTATTTGGGTTGGCTCCAGATGTCCTAGGTATAGTTGCAGAAGTGCCACCAAGTTTACTAGCTACTCCTGGCACCGACTGCCATGCTCTTTCCGGTATAGATCGACAGCGTTTAGAAGCTACTAAAGAGCTTTTCCCGTCCTTCGCCTCTTTAGGCTTAGGACAAACATCTCTTGTCAGTCACAGGATTGAAACGAATGACGCGACTCCGATAAAACAGAGGTTTTATCCGATTTCACCGGCAGTACAGAGTTTGATGGATGCGGAATTGCGACGAATGCTATCATTGGGTGTGATAGAGGAGAGCCAGAGTCCTTGGAGCTCGCCAGTTGTACTAGTGCTGAAGCCTGGAAAGGTTCGGCTTTGTAGTGACGCCAGGAAAGTCAACTCAGTTACAAAGAAGGACGCCTATCCGCTACCGCAGATAGACGCACTTCTGAGTCAACTTCCTCCGGCAAACTACATTACAAGCCTGGACCTGAAAGACGCATTCTGGCAGATCCCACTAGACGCTGATTCTAGAGAGAAGACCGCGTTTACAGTACCTGGTCATCCTCTCTATCAGTACACCGTGATGCCATTCGGCCTTTGCAATGCTCCACAAACTATGTGCCACCTCATGGATAAGGTCATTCCTTTCGATCTTCGTGAAAATGTTCTCGTCTACTTGGATGATTTACTGATTCTGTCATCAGACTTTGACTCTCATTTCACATTGCTATCCCGTGTAGCGGATTGTTTGAGGAAAGCTGGCCTCACTATCAACGTTGATAAGAGTAAGTTTTGCATGAAGGAGACTAAATACTTGGGTTTTATAGTCGGGAAAGGAGGAATCAGGACTGACCCAGATAAGATCTCAGCCATAGTTAACTATCCGTCACCTAGAATTGTTCGGCAAGCCCGACGCCTCCTAAGTATGGCGGGATGGTATAGACGGTTCATCCCGAACTATGCTGATTTAACTGCCTCCATAACTGACACCTTGAAGAACCCTAGTTAGTTCAAGTGGACACCTGAAGCCCAGACGTCGCTTGATTTGTTGAAACAAAAACTTACCTCTGCTCCGTTGTTAGTGAGTCCAGATTTCACCAAGCCGTGCATCATACAGTGCGATGCGAGCCAACAAGGTATTGGTGGAGTGCTACTTTGACTAGATGACGATGGCCACGAGAAGCCAATAGCCTACGTCTCGAAAAAGCTGAACTCAGCACAACGAAATTACACCGTCACAGAGCAAGAATGTTTAGCTGCAATCTTAAGTGTACAGAAGCTCCGGCCCTTCATAGAACTTATGCCGTTTAAAATAGTGACTGATCATGCGAGCTTGAAATGGCTGATGTCTCAAAAGGACCTCAGCGGTAGACTTGCTCGGTGAAGCTTCAAGCTTCACGGTTTCGACTTCACTATTGAACACCGAAAAGGAAGCCTGAATGTCGTCCCCGATGCGCTGTCCCGCATTCATTGCGACGGCCTGTCCACAAACGAAGATCCTGGCCCGGAAGTTGACCTTAGTTCGCCATATTTTAACTCGTCGGAATATGAGGAACTGAGGCATGAAGTTAAAACGACTTCTGGCAAACTACCAGATCTTTGCGTCAGGGATGGCTTCGTGTACATTCGGACTGTTCCGAGAACAGGCGATCCGATTCAGGAAGAAGAAGCTTGGAAGCTTTGGATTCCATGAGGGCTTGTCTCCGACGTTATTTCAAGAGCGCATGATTCGCCACTAGCTTCTCACGGAGGTATAGGGAAAACACTGGAACGTCTGAGAAGACACTTGTACTGGCCACGAATGACAGTTGATGTCAGAAACTACGTAGGCGCCTGTGACGTGTGTAAATAGATCAAAGCCCCCAATACCATTCTTAGACCACCTATGGGAGTCCAGTCTGTGACAGAAAGACCCTGGCAAAAGTTGTACATCGATTTCCTGGGTCCATATCCTCGGTCAGTGAAAGGAAATGTCTGCATCTTAATAGTTCTTGACCACTTTTCAAAGTTCCCGATTCTCAAACCTATGCAAAAGCATCTACATTCAATGTGTGCCAGTTCATCGAAACGGAAGTGTTCCATGTGTTCGGAGTCCCGGAAACAATAGTCTCTGACAATGGAGTCCAGTTTTGCTCGGCGCAGTTCACCAGATTACTGGACAAATATGGGGTGAAGCACTTGCGAACGGCAGTTTACTAGCCGCAAGCAAACGCCTCCGAGCGAGTAAACAGGTCTCTATTTTCAGGGATTAGAGCATACATCCGGAAGGAACATACGAAGTGGGATGAGAAGCTGAGCCAGATAGCTAGTTCCCTCAGGAGCTCTTTCCACCAAGCAATTGGTTTCTCTCCTTATCGAACACTTCTCGGTCAGCAAATTATTGAACATGGCAGCTCCTATTCCATCTTGAGGAGCCTTGGGACTCTTAATGAGCCTCCTAGTGTAGATGCAGAAGACAAAATGAGATTGATCCGTGCGAGAGTGCAGGAGAACTTACACAATGCGTTCGAACAGGGTTCAAGAGCCTATTATCTCAGGGCGAAACCTGTTGATTTCAGAGTGGGTCAAGAGGTATTCAGATGGAATTTTGCCCAAAGCAACTTCCAACAGCAAACTAGTGCTAAACTGGGACGACAATTTGTTAAGTGTCGGGTTACAGCCAAGAAAGGAAACTCCTTATACGAGCTTGAGGATCTGCAGGGGAAACTCTTAGGAGTCTATTACGCCAAAGACATCAGGCAGTGATAACCATTCTACAAGCTTCATCTATCTACTGTCACGTTTATTCTTGGTAGCCCTAAGAAGGCATTCAGCCAGCTTCACTGGTAAACTATAGGATATCGCGCAGCCCTCCTATTGCCCCGTCAATGGTGGGTGAAATACCTGTTGTAATTCAACCTCGTCTACCTCTTATGAGTAGATAAACTTTTTATAGTCCCTTCCGGATCGGCCTCATTAGGAGGATTTTTCTTTGCCTGTCCGTTTACAAGGTTTCTTTAATCGGCAACCATCGGACATGGTAGTACCAAATCTAGATCCTGGTAGCCCTAAGAAGGCATCCAGCCAGCTTTACTGGTAAACTATAGGATATCGGGAAGCCCTCTTATTGCCCCGTCAATGGTGGGTGATATACCTGTTGGAGTTCAACCCTGTATACGGTCTTTATCAATCTAAGGGATGAAATCGGCAATGTCACTACTTCGACGACGCCTTGAGGACACCCCCTTGAATAATCGCCGGTCGCAGATCAGAGCGAGATGTTGTGCCAGAAAAGCTTATCAGTTGGTTAGGTTACTGATCGCGAGGATTTCTCAGCATCTCGGTGAAGGAAGGCAGAGGGGCATCGACCTGATGTATTTTTTAGGTTACCAGCTTGTCGATGTACCTTTGGTTTCCAACACGGAGAAGAATGTCGAGGTCTGATCGAAGACTGACAGGACTTCAGGGATGTGTACTCGATGCGTCATCGGTCAATTAAGGCCAACAGTACAAGTAATGAGGAACGCTCATTGGGTCGTGGGTCGAGACACACATTGGGCGCCCGCAGCGATGAGGCCTATGTTTAAGACCGGCTAGCTCAGTCGTCCATTTTTCAGCGTTCTCTGAAACACGGGTGGTCTAGACCACTCTGCCCTGTTATGGTCGTAGCATAATGCAGGTAGCATTGTGCTACACGGCGAATTACTGCAGCTCTATGCTGGCCGGCTGCCATACCAACAGTCCGCACGCACCCTAGCTCGGAAAAGCTCGTACCTGTCAGCGGAAAAGAAGAAGACAATCGATCTGTCTTTTCAAACCGTGAAATCCAAAAAGACGTGGAAACAGGAGCTCACGAGAAATTACTTTCTAAAACATCGGCGAATAATTTAACCCCGCACTAACAATAAAGTAATCCGCCACCTTTTCGTCCAGAGCATTCCGTCATTTGGGTTTAAATGCGTTGTACATATACAAACCCTGCAAAAAGAATCCGAAAATTATTTGAAACCTGCTACAGTGACAAGGAAGAAATCGAGTATCAATGCAATAGGAGAGATCACCATTTACAATTCATAGCCATCAGCATCTTAACTTTCAGCAAAGGTTTTGCCCGCATAACCTAAGCGTTTGTACTTAAATCAAGTCACATTGCTGTAGAAAAGTAGTACTAGCAATAAAATAGTCCGCCAATGACATAAGAAATAGGCAATTAAGTAACAGAAGAAGGAAAAAGAACACAGTGTCTAACTTTATATAATTTTGGGATCTGAGACGACAAGTATTGTAGTGGTTTAGACTGATACTACTCAAAAGGTGCTCTTATGTCCTGAAGAAAAAAATCTTGAAATAAAAAGGATACTGGACCGCCAGCATTATGACAGCAAAATTTATTATAAAGTTTCTACAGCGTTAAACTATTTCCCTGTAAAAAGAGAGAAAAATTTGAGCTCGACAGTTTTGTATGTACTATACTGTTTTGCTAAACAATAGTAATTATGTTAATTGTCAGATAACGTAAAAACTGTTTACATACTTCTGGTTTAGTTACGTAGGACATTTTGCACTACAGTGGAAATAGTAGATGTAGGATTCAGAGGATTAGGATACGTTTTTTGAATAGAACAGAAAATTTGTTTATTTTTAATCTTGACCATAGAGCCACGTCTAGGGTAGGTACCACAATGGTGTTAAGACTTACAGTTACTGTATAACATACATTAGGAAATTTGCAGTTAGGTTCAAGGAAACAGTTTAGACTCTATGTTGTGTATTTGAGTGATCTTACGAGTACCTCCCTTGAGGTCATCTGGTATTATATTTTCGTTCCTATCGGAGCAGCGGAGTGTAATTTCCGCTGTAATATGCGAAGCTTTGTTGTTAAAGAAATGGCGAAGCCAAATGAGGCTTTGCACCAATTTAATTAACGTATACCTTGTTGTTAAAGAAATGGCGAAGCCAAATAAGGCTTTGCACCTATTTAATTAACGTATACCTTGTTACTGAGGAATAGGCGAAGCCAAATGGGGCTTTGCACCTATTTAATAAACGGACGCCTAGTTGAAGACTGAACTAACTCTCAACTTTATTCTTATTACTGCAGTATATTTATACAAAAATTGTTTTACTCTAAGACTACTAATACTATACAGAGTAATATATGAAATACCTCTGACCCAGCACTTTGTTTATTTAACGTATAATTCATACAAAGTGTAAGTCGGAAGTATTTCATTAACAACTATTACTTAATTTTACTATTTACGGAAGCATGCAAGTCACGGCACTCGTTGCTTTTTATAAATATATATGTATACCTTACCCAATCCATGTTGCGGGTTTTCAACTCATTGTTTATTTTAATTTCTTTCCTACTCGAATTACACTCAGTACTTTGCGGCTTATTACAAAAACAATTTAGTTACTTACAAACATATGTTCTACCTCTGGTGCAAGGTCGTCGTATGTCAACGTGCGAATTCTTGCGCGCAGTGGTATTATCACATCATTCACTGAAATAATTGAGATAGATCAGTGATGATTAATTATGTATGTACGTATACCGTTTGCTTTTACATGCAGTGGAAACTGATGTAGGTATGTAGGTATGCAATGAGTTTGTTCCGGATGAAAATTGATGTTTTTAGATTGTGGTTTATTTGGGATTTTATGTATGTAACATCTACGAAGAGTGAGCATGAGAGGAATATAAGCGACGGGTTGAAGACGGTTGTGTCATAAATAGTATTTTGATTTTTAGTATTAAAAGGAAGGCTGGAATAGTGAAATTACTCTCACCACTTGCAGTAATTTAACACAGTAAACCGTATGTGAGCGATATAGTTTTGTACATGAAATAACTTTAAATCCATACAGATCTTCGAAACGCAATTACACTCCAAGGGGCTCCTTTGAGGAAGAAGATAACAATAGTAAGTTTTTTAAAATTTTTATTTTGCAATATATTTACTAAATTTATATGATAAAACAACTAAATCTACTCATAAACGAAAAGTATTGAACTGGAAGTCTGGAAGCGCTCACTCGAGAGAGAGACGAATTAAAATGCGGCATAACCGTCCTATCTTTTGATCATTTAATTAATGAGTACTAGCGTATAAAATGTTCGGTGAACCTTTCCTTCCTTAATCTCGTTTTGTTTCCCCCGATGGGAGTAGTCCACCTTTCGCAACTGAAGTTTTTATTTGAATTTAAGTTCAGAACTTTGAAAAGGTGTCGAGAAGGGCGCGGTTATAATTTTTACCTCGAAAGAAAACACTCTCATGATAAAGACGCGGAAGAGCAGGGTGTAAGAAAAAAAAGGGGAATGTAAACCAAAGTGTGGCGAAATAATTATAAGTAAGAGGACAGGTTATATAACCTCTAAGAGCGCTTAATGTGGAATTAAGAATTTTTACAATATATTGTCCGGGATTCTAAACTCTATCAAAAATGAAATTATATTAATTAATTTTTAAGATAATTATTTGGAAGTCAGCCTTAATTAATTTACAAATAATGCTTTGTGTAAAATAAGTTAATTTTAATAATTGTAACTGTGACATATAGATAGGGCATATGAATTTGCATAAATTTATCGTATATTTCTTAAAATTAAAGTAATGATTATAACGTAATTATGGATTACTGAATACTTTTCATTTTTCCTTCCACTCTCCTGGAGCCCTCTAGCATGAAGGTCGTCTAGGTCCGCTAATCTCTCTCTTTACAGTTCTACAAGGAACTCTGTAAATATCTGCCCTCAGATTTAGTTGGGTGGTTGGGGCGTGCAATGAAGGCATACCATCTGCGCCTTCGATTTGGATGTAGGTACGTGACGTAAGGGTCGCTTCAGGACCGAATGTGTGCCGGCGTTTTAGTTTATAGGCACGAAAATTTCTTTTTGTATATAGCAGGCGGTAGCGGCAGGCTTTTCGTGGAACCTCCCCACAGTCTCCGCCAATAGCCGAGGCGAACTAACGTGCCGCCCTGCAGTCAGCGCCGTCCGCCGAGTGATCTGTCAGCTCGTGCTGACAGTCTGGACTTCACGTCCAAGCCAATCACTCAATATACTTCCATAACATTTTCTTGCCATGTACATTTAAATGTAAAACACTCAGAAATGTCGCCTACTTCTTAGCTTATTATTAAGTTAACTTTGATTATGAACGAGCAAAACAGTAAAACCACGGCAAAACGGATGGTGTATGGCCTTGCTCACGTCTTACCCACGTTTTGAGAAAGATATTTCTGGCATGACCAGAATTCTGGTTTTAGTAGATATCCGAACCTCAAAACGTGGTGTTCGCCATACACCATCAGCTTTGCCGTGGTTTTATTGTAAAACCGCATGGTGTATGACCTGCTTTATCTTACTCAATGGTTCAAGCTAGAACCAGTTTAGACCTTTTGAAGATGTGGTTAATTTTTGGGTTGATGTCTAATTAAATTCACTTGATAGAACCCCTATTTATGTCCAGGCTAATTCAGGATTTGGTAAGTGTACAGGAAAAACTATGATTGATGTCTCTGATTATTAATAATATTACGTTGAGGCATTGAGTAAAGGGTGCCATACACCATCCACTTTGCCGTGGTTTTAAAAACCACGTTTTAGTCGAGATAAGAACCTAAAACGTGGTCAAGAAAAAGCCCCACACACCATCCAACTTGACCACGTCTTGCCGTCATCTTGTAGTGTCCATTTACAGTGTCGTGTCCCAAAGCAATCACACAACGAAAATCTTCTTTAATAAATCAGAACACACTAATTGTTTTAGACAGAAAGCTTTATTTTGTACAACACTGACCTATCTTACTTTACTTTACAACTAACCCGAACCGAAACATGATACTGTGATGACTGATAATTAAACGGCACTCGCCAGACCAGTCATTGGTCTTTTATGCCCCGGAAGTACTTTCTTTGCTCACAACGCGGATGTAAACAAACGACAACAACCTTGTCGTTTGTTCTACCGGTTGCAGCACCTGAGTCGCTTAGTAGTAAACCATCGCTTTACATAACATTTACCATGCTAGGTTAATTGTTATCGTAATCGTCAATTGCTCCACTAAGCGCTCATCGCAGCCAGCTGTTGGGCTAATCAGCAAAATAACCGACAGTTGCAGAACAATACCATGCGAGATATTGTTTAGCAATTGCTGATTATTTCGCTAGAATGCGCCCTTGGCTGCTGGAAGAATCTTCCGTATATTGGGCCATCACATCCCTTCCCCCTTGGAAAAACTAGTTTCCGCAGGGAACTAGATCTGGAGAGTGCAATAGTCTTAAAAATTGAAAATATTTTAATCTCTGTTCGGTTCAGATTTTATTTTACATTTTTCGTTACTTACTCAAATTTTTCTTATTCCTTTCATTTTACATCTTTTCTTTCATTGTTTCATTCTTCGCCAATTCTTATTTACTTTCTCTTATTATTTTCTTTTCACATTTAATTTCTTTCTTATTTTCTTCTAATTTCTTTTTTATTCTGTTCTTACAACATATCTGTATTGGTTTCTATTTAATTTAATTCTTCTTTATCCTTAACTAATTAACAACAATAACTGCATACGTCCTTTTTTTCATTGCTCTATTATACTTCTTTCTCAAACAAAACAAAACTTTATCTGTTCTGATTTACTTAACTTTAACTATTTAACAAAAAAAAATTTATAACTATATATTCGCGTGGTTTAAATACAAAATTTCCTCTTTACAATATAGGTACTTCCTTATTCACTTAACATTGAACATTTTTTCCCATTACTATTTTCCTTCCTTAGTTTATCTCCGAATCCAACATTTCATTTATTTGCCGAGTACTTTCTTTCCGGCTTGTTTCTGGAAGTCTGTATGGTTTAGTGTATATGTGAGTGTTAAGAATGAATCTATCCTACTTAAACTTGTTGTGGTTTCTTTGCGAAGAAACCGTTTTGACTTAATTTGTTGATTTTATTTTTGCCCTTCCCGGCAGCGACTGTCGATGCGTGGAGTAGCTTGTTAAAGCACAACTCCTGATATTATTGTGGAGTAGCTTGTTTAAAGCACAACTCCTGATATTATTTTAGAGTAGCTTGTTTTAAGCACAACTCTTGATATTATTTTGGAGTAGCTTGTTTTAAGCACAACTCCTGATATTATTTTGGAGTAGCTTGTTTTAAGCACAACTCCTGATATTATTTTGGAGTAGCTTGTTTTAAGCTCCTGAGTGAAACGAACCGTTTACTGTATTCTAACTCGACTCAAATCGACTGACATTTATTCTTCAAATTCTTTGCTTATTTATACACAAGAATCTTATTAATACGGAAATAAATGAAATACTTCCGACCCAACACTGTGTGTATAACAGTACAAAGTGTTAGGTCATTTGCACTTCATTTATTTCTGTTTACAAATAAATTGCGGCACTCATCGCTTCCGTACATACATACAGATATTTTTCTGACTATAATCGTAATGAGCGTTTCGTCAGTACATTATCGCATTTGTTGTTACATACGTACATACATAAATCTTGACAAACGCTAACCGCTTGTTGCTTGTTCATCGTGATATTCATGATTTACATACATACTTACATACATATTACTTTCTTCATATGCAACTCGTGAACCATCATTTGGTCACCTGGGCTCTACCGCTGGCGCAAGGTTATCGTATTACAACGTGCGAATTCTTGCGCGCAGGGTATTGCGTCACTCAATTCTACCTTAGTTATTTCCTCTACTTGTTAAGTAATTGAGGAAGGTCAGTAACGAGTGGAATTATAATTTAATGCAAATGATGTAGGCATGTATGTTCATTGAAAAATGATGAAAATATGTATGTTTGCGGTTGCTAGCATTTCTTTGATAATTGTTATAGGCATGTACATATGTTCCAATGCTTTCTTAAAATTGTGGGTGGAGGTATGTATGTAACAAATCTCCCCCTTTTTAAAAAATATGTGTTATTCTTAGAAGAGGAATAACACATTAGAATATGGTTCAATCGTTTGATAATTTTTCGAGAAATTTAGTAGTTTTATATGTATGTATATACATAATGCCGAGTGCCGGTACAATAATTGACTTATCGATTTACTAATTTATATCCATTATTTTTCTAGGTTATTAGTATTGCTGCTATGTTATGTTAATTTATATTTTTTTGTTTAATTCCTACATATATACATTTATAATTATGGCTGTTTGATTTTTTATACATGTGAGCATACATAATTTATTTAAAAAAAAAAAAAATTTGTTTATACCTACTTTTAAAAAAAAAATTTACATGTGATTATACATATTTCTTCTTTTTTGTGTTAATACATATGTTTTAATTTATTGAAAAAAAAATCTTTATATGTGTTTATACATATCTTTTCTTTTATACCATGTGTTTATACATATTTCTTCTTTTATATGTGTTTATACATATGTTTTTATTTATTGAAAAAAATTCTTTATATGGGTTCATACATAACTTTTCTTTTATACCATATGTGTTTATACATATTTCTTCTTTTATATGCGTTTATACATATGTTTATATTTATTGAAAAAAAAATCTTTATATGTGTTTATACATATCTTTTCTTTTATACCATATGTGTTTATACATATTTCTTCTTTTATATGTTTTTATACATATGTTTTTATTTATTTAAAAAAATTCTTTAGATGTGTTTATATATATTTTTTCATTCTATAAATAGGTATCTTACTTCTAATGCATATAATGTTTATGAATACTCTTTTATTGGGTTACGTTTTACATCTTCAATCTTGTTTACATATTTCTATTATTCGTACGCTCAAAATAGTTAAACTACCTGTAGATGACGGGTACGTGTAATTGGATTCTGCTCTACATGAATTAATGATTTTGGAAGAGGAGGGGGTGGAGGTGGTTCTCTTGTTCTTAAAAAAAAAATTTTCCCTTACTTTTTTTATCTTAAATGCAATTGTAATCCCTTCCTTGAAGGTTAGTAATTATTCGTGAAATGGTTTCAGTCTATTATTATGTACGGTTACTCTTCTTTTACCGATTTGTATGACTGTGTTAACAGGCGTAAAAGCTTGTACTACGAGATATGGTCCTAGCCATATCTGGGAAAGCTTGTGTTTTTTAGCGGGATTTTTTAATAATACTTTATCTCCTGCTTTGAATGTTACCGGACGTGAGTTCCTATCATAGTACGCTTTCGACCTTTCCTTGGCTTTCAGTAAATTTTTTCGGGCGATAGCATATGCCTTTTGTATTTTGTATCTAAGAAGGTGATAGTAACTCTCGTGGTTATAAATGGGCTCTGGCTCTCTTTTAAGATTAGAGATTAGAGTTGGATTGCGGATGATAAGCGGAAGTCTGTAATTTTTTTATTTTTAGAAGTTTACAGACACGTTTAAAAAGATCGCTTAAAAAGTTAGATCCCTGGTCGGTTACTACCTTTTTAGGAATGCGATAACGAGTAATTATCTCATCGAAGAATATTCCTGCTACCGTTTCCGCTTCGCCATTTGGCAAGGCATAACAATCTACGAATTTCGTAAGATTGTCTTGGAAAGTCAAAATGTACTTATTTCCTGAATGGGTTTCTTCAAGGGGACCTACTATATCCAAATATACTTTATCGAAAGGCATAAGGGCAGTATCTGTTATGACCATTGGCATACGATACTCCGGGCTAGCCTTCATTTTTTGGCATTTAGGGCACTTTCGAATATATTTCCTGATGGAACTGAGCATATTTCTCCACTTATATTTTTTCTTTATTTTTTTATAAGTTTTCATTACTCCTTGGTGACCACCAAACGCGGAGTCATGATAGTCTTTTAAAATTGTCCCGATTTCTTCAGGGTCTGAAATATTTTCTGGTAATGTATGCTGGTAATTTATTAGATTCTGGTTCCAGGGTGATTCGCCGTGTTCAGATGCACTGCTTTCGGATTTGCTGCTATCAGTTGACTCAATTTCGACTAATTCATTTTGGAGGTTCCGGGGGTAATTTTGAGCTATATTGGGAGTTTCTGGGTTTTGATTTTCCTCTTCAATATCATTTTGTGCCTCCCTTATTTGAGCTCTCGTAACAGCATGACAATGTTTTTGTTTAGGCTTTGAGGGTGTTGGAGAACTAGAATCATTTTCGTCGATATCGGAATCGGCTCGGTGGTGTACCTGAGCTTCCACAATGAACGAATTGGGTTTTGCCTGGTTTAGCTCGGCAGGTATTCGACTAAGCGCGTCTGCATTAGTGTTATATTTTCCAGGCTTATATTCAATTTTATAGTCAAACTCTGAGAGTTTATGGTGAAACCTGACTAATCTCGATGTCGGGTCTTTCACATTGAATACGCCTTTCAAGGGCTTGTGGTCTGTGTAAACCGTAAAACCTCTACCTTGTAAATAACACCTGAAGTTCCTGGCGGCCCACACAATAGCAAGCAACTCTTTTTCTATTGTGGAGTATCTTTGTTCCGCCTTATTTAAACTTCTACTTGCATACGCTATTGGCCTGTCTTTACCTATTGCCCCTTGTGATAAAACAGCTCCCAATGCCTCGTTACTAGCATCTGTTGTTAGATTAAAAGGTTGGGTAAAATCTGGGTACTTGAGTAGAGGCGGATTTATAAGGGAATTTTTAATTTCATTGAAAGAGTCTTGGCACTTTTGAGTCCAATTAAATTTGACGTCTTTCCGTAATAGATTTGTTATTGGCCTGACTATCTTTGAGAAATTAGGGATGAACTTGCGATAGTAGTTTGCCAATCCCAGAAACGATTGGGTTTGTCTCACAGTTCGGGGTTGAGGAAAATTTTGAACGCAACTTGTTTTACTGGGATCTGGAAGTGCTCCTTCGTTTGAGCATTTGTGTCCAAGGTAGATTACTTCTCGGCGAAGGAACTGACACTTTTCGGGTTGTAATTTAAGATTATGGGCTCGAAGTCTGTCGACTACTTTAGCCAGTTTCTCGTTATGATCTTGTAAATTTTTTCCATATATTACAATATCATCGAGATAGACAAAGCATTCTAATCCTTGGAGACCCGTTAGAATGTAATTCATCAGGCGTTGAAAAGTCGCAGGTGCGCCTTTCAACCCAAATGGTATTCTCTTAAATTCATAATGCCCGTAAGCGGTACTAAATGCAGTTTTTGGTCTATCCCTTGGGTCAACCAGTACTTGATGGTATCCGCTTGCAAGGTCAAGAGTAGTAAAATACCGTGAATGCCCAAGTTGATCCAGTATATCCTCTATCCTGGGTAGTGGAAAGGCATCCCCTATAGATTTCTCGTTGACTTTACGGAAATCTACTACTACGCGCCAACGTTTATTGCCGTCAGGCCCAGCTTTCTTGGGGACTACAAGTAATGGAGAATTCCATGGGCTTTTGCTTATTTGGATTATGTCATTCTCTAACATATCCTTGATCTGCTCATTTATTACAGCCCGGTGCGTTTCTGGAAGTCTATACATCTTTTGGTTTATTGGTGGCTGATTGTGCAAAATGGGGATGGTATGCTTTATGGTATTAGTGCATGTTAGTTTATCTCCCTTTAGATAAAAAAGATCATTATATTTATAACATAACTCAAGAATTGATTTTTCTTCTTCGTGATTTAAATTTTCATCCAACAGTAATTCTTTACGTAAAGCCACAAGTCTGTCTGGGTTATAGCTTTTAATATGGTTTACGTTTATTGAATATGGATTGGAGTTGAAATTTATCTTATCACCTTTGAAATTGTATTCTGTTTTGTTATGTGTACGAGAGGAAGGTGGATCACCTTCTTTCTGATTACTTTGGGTATTTATGTCGTCCAAAGGTATATTGAGAAGTTTAATATTGTAATGACTACTTGGAACTAGAGTAAGCTTCAGCCTTCTTAGGAATACTGGTTCTGTGTTTATGTTTAGAACAGATAATGGTATAAAATTTTTGTGAGGACTAACTAGACAATTTGCGACAAATACTCCATCTTTTATCTCTTGAGACATACAGATCATTTCTTGGTCCAATTGTAATGGTATGCTCAGTACAATTTGAGATCGAGGAGGTATTCTATTGGATCGCTGAAGTTCTACTTCGTATTGCCTACTTTCATCTTCATTTAAGGTGCTTGAAATGTCTCCCATTTGGGATCAGGAGTTTTTATTATCGGGTGCCCGTGAAACGGTAGTAGATTTAAATTGTTCCTCTGTTTGATGCCTCGGTAGTTCATCTCCATCTTCTGTGGATGTTTCGAGAGGTACCGAGAATTCGATAGGGTTGGTTTCCGTGCGAGGAAACCGGAGCAATTTGTTGGGCCCTTCTATATTGCAATTTTTTGCAAGAAAGTCATTACCTAACAGCCCATCATGAGAGATTTGGGCGTTATCTTCTACAACCTGTAGATTGAACGGGATACTGCGGCTTAGTAAAAAGTTGCCTTGACAGTTACCCAATGTTTTTCCTTCTCCAAATGGAGTTTTTAAAGTTACCTTTTGACTTCGTTTTATCCGTTTTGGTGTATCTAGTGCTTGCTGTTTGATTATGCTTACTTCAGCTCCATTTCCGCTTATATCTAATGGTAACTTTACCACTGATACGTTTTCCCTGATCTGTGGGTTTTTCAGCTGGGAGGACCCTAAAGTATTTTGCGATAATTTATTTAATGTCGAGTCGGGGCTTTTTCGGTCGACAGTGTGCCGTTTCCCGATTTTGTAGCCTCCCATCGTTGCTTCTGTTGACAGGTGGGCACTGTATGACCTCTTCTTCCACAAAACTTACACATCTCTTGACCGTTAAATCTGTCTTCGTGATTTGGATTGCCCCACTGAGTGTTGTTGTTACTATTTAGGTGATTCCGTGGTGCTTTGACATTTTGTTTACAATATTGGGCATCATGACCCTTTGTTCTGCAGTTAATACAGAAGGGAGTATTTTTACGTTTTAAACAATCATCATACGTATGTCCCTTGTATTTGCAATAACTGCATGTGATCCTACCTAAAAGTAATTTTTGCTCACCGTATGGTTTCTTGTCTGGATATTGAGAAGAAGAGTTCTGGAATGGAGGTGGACTTCTTAAGGATTCTCTTGCCATACTGGCTTGAGTAGAGCACCAATTATTTGTTTGGTTTTTATCAGTATTAAAGGATACTGAAGGTACCTTTAATGACTCCAGATTTGGAGGTATACCACACTCAGTTTTTATTGTAGGTTTTCCTGTATCAATTGTGTAACGATATATAGAGGAGTTTAAATTTTCGTGTATGGGATAACCATAAGCATTAGCAAAATTTGAGGTATTTGGTCTAAAGAAATGGTCCATTTGAAAAGAATTTGTATGTTGAGGTAAGTAGTTTATTGGTTGTGGAATGAAAAAGAGACCCTGTTGTAACCTTTCCATATCTAATGCTTTTTGAATGAGAGTCTCTAATGAGCTTTCATTTATTGTCAATAGATAGGCGCTTAGATGGGGGTTATTTGCACCACTCTTTACGGAAGCCATTGCAAAGTCCTCTATCTGTTGCTTTACCACATTAAAATTTTCAGCACCGTATTTGCTTTGTGCTGCCTCGTTACATTGTACTAAAAGTCTTTTTAGTCTAGTAGTAAATGAATTAAACGATTCTTGGGGGTATTGTCGGCAAGTTATTAATTTGTTAATTAACTCATGATATGTCTCACGAGGTAAGTAAGTCCGATATAGCAACTGCTCAACTTCTTCAAATCTCGTGAGTGTACTGGATGCTATTAACTGATATGCATTTCCTCTCAATCTTGTTGGGAAAATTTGCATGAAGGCTGCCTTTTCCTCCTCTGCTAGACATTGTTGTACTTGCTTACAACAGCCTATGAAAGTTTGCAATTCTGTGAGGGTCTGAGAATTAATTTCTCCAGAGAACAAAGGCACCATTTGTGCAGTAAGTTTAACTACTTTCTCATAATTTACAGGCATTTTGTTTGTATTGTGTGGATGCTCAAACTGGGAAGTATTTAGTGTATTTATATCTAGATTTGAAGTGGTTAACGATTTTTCGGGTATTATAACGTTTAGACTGTGAGTTCTTATGAGGAAGTTAACCAAACTGTGTCTTCTAAAACGTTTACCTGACCGATGTTCACGATACCAATTTATTCTTCTTTGGGGTGAACTTTGTTCTGCTCTTGGGCCATTCGGAGGGCTTACGTTGTCAAATGAAAGTGAATTTAATGCTGCTTCAAAATCTGAGCAAACCGGGCTTTGATCAGATTTGTGCATGAAAACAGAATTTTCTTGAAAAAGAGGTAGTTTAACTTACTTTATGTATATATATATATACTGCAATATTTAAAAAGAGAAAAAAAAAGAAAAAGATTGAAGATGTTTTTACACTGACGTTATTTAATGTGTAATGTATAGTGGCTTATCGATTTAATACTGAAGTTCTGCCAATCGCTGAATTTGGATTGAAACTTACTTAGTTTTTAATGTCTGCAGTTTCAGAAACGTTTTGATGTCTGTCCAAGCCGATAAATTTCCTTGGGAGTATATTCCCTTACTTTTATTGTAGTTGTTGACTGGTTGTATTAAAACAAACAAATTAAGTCAGAAGTGCCCCAACGTCACAATTTGACGTTAGTTTTATGTTTCACTTCTTTGTGAGTTCGAGGATCAAGGCTTTTCAAGTATTGAATTAACTTCCTTGATCCTACCGGCTGCGCCAAATTGTTAAGAATGAATCTATCCTACTTAAACTTGTTGTGGTTTCTTTGCGAAGAAACCGTTTTGACTTAATTTGTTGATTTTATTTTTGCCCTTCCCGGCAGCGACTGTCGATGCGTGGAGTAGCTTGTTAAAGCACAACTCCTGATATTATTGTGGAGTAGCTTGTTTAAAGCACAACTCCTGATATTATTTTAGAGTAGCTTGTTTTAAGCACAACTCTTGATATTATTTTGGAGTAGCTTGTTTTAAGCACAACTCCTGATATTATTTTGGAGTAGCTTGTTTTAAGCATAACTCCTGAGTGAAACGAACCGTTTACTGTATTCTAACTCGACTCAAATCGACTGACATTTATTCTTCAAATTCTTTGCTTATTTATACACAAGAATCTTATTAATACGGAAATAAATGAAATACTTCCGACCCAACACTGTGTATATAACAGTACAAAGTGTTAGGTCATTTGCACTTCATTTATTTCTGTTTACAAATAAATTGCGGCACTCGTCGCTTCCGTACATACATATAGATATTTTTCTGACTATAATCGTACTGAGCGTTTCGTCAGTACATTTTCGCATTTGTTGTTACATACGTACATACATAAATCTTGATAAACGCTAACCGCTTGTTGCTTGTTCATCGTGATATTCATGATTTACATACATACTTACATACATATTACTTTCTTCATATGCAACTCGTGAACCATCATTTTGTCACCTGGGTTCTACCGCTGGCGCAAGGTTATCGTATTACAACGTGCGAATTCTTGCGCGCAGGGTATTGCGTCACTCAATTCTACCTTAGTTATTTCCTCTACTTGTTAAGTAATTGAGGAAGGTCAGTAACGAGTGGAATTATAATTTAATGAAAATGATGTAGGCATGTATGTTCATTGAAAAATGATGAAAATATGTATGTTTGCGGTTGCTAGCATTTCTTTGATAATTGTTATAGGCATGTACATATGTTACAATGCTTTCTTAAAATTGTGGGTGGAGGTATGTATGTAACAAATCTCCCCCTTTTTAAAAAATATGTGTTATTCTTAGAAGAGGAATAACACATTAGAATATGGTTCAATCGTTTGATAATTTTTCGAGAAATTTAGTAGTTTTATATGTATGTATATACATAATGCCGAGTGCCGGTACAATAATTGACTTATCGATTTACAAATTTATATCCATTATTTTTCTAGGTTATTAGTATTGCTGCTATGTTATGTTAATTTATATTTTTTTGTTTAATTCCTACATATATACATTTATAATTATGGCTGTTTGATTTTTTATACATGTGAGCATACATAATTTATTTAAAAAAAAAAAATTTTGTTTATACCTACTTTTAAAAAAAAAATTTACATGTGATTATACATATTTCTTCTTTTTTGTGTTAATACATATGTTTTTATTTATTGAAAAAAAAATCTTTATATGTGTTTTATACATATCTTTTCTTTTATACCATGTGTTTATACATATTTCTTCTTTTATATGTGTTTATACATATGTTTTTATTTATTGAAAAAAATTCTTTAGATGTGTTTATACATATTTTTTCTTTTATACCATATGTGTTTATACATATTTCTTCTTTTATATGTGTTTATACATATGTTTATATTTATTGAAAAAAAATTCTTTATATGTGTTTATACATATCTTTTTTTTTATACCATATGTGTTTATACATATTTCTTCTTTTATATGTTTTTATACATATGTTTTTATTTATTTAAAAAAATTCTTTAGATGTGTTTATACATATTTTTTCATTCTATAAATAGGTATCTTACTTCTAATGCATATAATGTTTATGAATACTCTTTTATTGGGTTACGTTTTACATCTTCAATCTTGTTTACATATTTCTATTATTCGTACGTTCAAAATAGTTAAACTACCTGTAGATGACGGGTACGTGTAATTGGATTCTGCTCTACATGAATTAATGATTTTGGAAGAGGAGGGGGTGGAGGCGGTTCTCTTGTTGTTAAACTTACTTTGTTACTTGCCTGTGTAGGCTGGGTAGCACGGTGTTTGATTGCATCTTTTAATTCCGAACTATTTATTTGTGAGGTAGTTTTGTTTGTTGTTGTTAGTTCTTGGGTAGGTGGCAGTGAGGAAATTCGGGATTTGTTTGCTCTTACGATTTCCGATTGGAACGTTTGTGAGATTTGTCTGACTTTCTTTATCGAAGGTGTCTCTTGTATTGGGGTTGAAATTGGTAGATTGCGATTCTTTACATTTGCAATGGGCACTTGACTTGCGACTTCCGTGGCTTCAATACAAATTTGAGGGTGTGTCTCAGTGTCTAATTGGGTTTTTTGGTTATTGATTGTTACTATTTTAGGTGTTTTTACTATGACATTCCTTTTCTTTTTTCCTTATGACCTTACAGAGTTTCAATATCCCTATTAAGCTGAGTAACAATATCACCAAGGAACTTAGAGATAGGGAGCTTATCTGAACGACTTGAGTTTCATTACGCTCTTTCCTCTGTTTTTCCAATGTACTTATTTGTTCTTTCAGCTGATCTAAAGTGTATGAATTTTCATTCAGAATATTATTTGCATCTTCCGCTTTTAGCATCACTACATGTTTTTGATGAGTGTGATTCATGCTTTTAATGAAGTTTTGAATAGTTTCATTTATATTAGATTTTAGCGGGTGTGGGTATTCTGGTTGAGATATTCTAATATTCTGATGATCTTCATCTTCGAAATATATAATTTGATCAGCTATGTGAAAGTGACAAGGTTCATTTAACATTAGTACTCCGTTGCCAAATAGGTTAGAACTAAGTAGGTTTTTTCTGCATGAAATCGTGATTTTCTGCATTGTGGGGAACAAAAAGCCATGAATTTTTTCTAGTTAATTTGATTAGTAGCTGCGGTGCCTGCGTTTGGACTAGATATTCGCAGTTACCAGTCTCATTGTAAGGATTGAATAAAAAGGTTATAGGACACTCTTTTATGTAATGCCCTTGAAGTATAGGGTTTAGTAGTGGACCAATGTAAGTGCTTTCATTGAGATCACTTGATAATTTTTTGTACACCTGGAGTTCGGATTGTTTAAATAACACGAATTCTTGTGTTGCTATATGGCTTGCAATATAGGTGTGTTTGATATCCAGCACCAAGGAATGGTTATTTGGGGTTTTAAAAGGGAACAAGTGTATTTGTTGGAGTTTGAAAGGTGGCATGTTCAGTATTGGAAAAATAATCCTAATCACTAGGAGCTCATTTAGTAGTCCAGACTTTATTTCAAGGGCTTGTGTTAAGATAGCCAGATCTTGAAATTTATTAGATTTCTTAGGATGTGCCCTATAGTATGTTTCTAATAGTGTGGAAGGGGACAGTAACAAGGGATGTACCTGATTATTCTTTAATGCTGTTAGGATTTGAATAAAAGTTTGTTGTCTCAACTCTATATCCAACACTTGCAAACTAATTGTAGACACTACTTCTTGTATGCGCTGTCTTGTGCTCACTTCTCCATTAACCATGTCTAGCAGGTCATTAACTGTTCTTGTGAGTTCTCTCTGATTCGATTCTAGTTGGTTGATTGGTTTTCTCAACTTCTCAAATGATGATTTGAATAGCGTTATTTGGTGTTTCTCTAATTCTAATAGTGCCTGAGTATCCGTTTCTAAATTAGCAATTTTGCTATATATTTGTTTCTCGTTAGTAGCGTCCATTGTTCCAAACAAATAATGTAAACCCCTACCTACTCCATCGAACAAGGATCTTCGATGTCGAGTGGTAATCATTTCTCTAATGATCGTTGTTCGTTTTTTAATGGCTTCTATCAGACTGTGTATGTAGGTGTTTTGTTCCGTACATGCACTAGTGGTGGTATTATGTATTTCGCATAATCTATTGAGAAGAAAACCTGTGTGCTCCATTATTGTGGTTTCCGCTTCCATATCACTAATATTTATTTGCGTGAATAGGTTCCAAGTGTCGTGGAATAGTAGAATTTGACCTAATTCCTCGAACATTATACCCGTATTGTTTAGAGTCTGAGTCTTGTATGGATCCGCAGCAACATTTGTTATTATCATGAAGATCGGAAAACAGGTGCCCAATAAGATTAGTTCCATATCTGGAGGAAAAAGAATCTTATAAAATCATATCATAACTGACACAGTAAATATAGATTGCGCAGAAACCTCAATATTTTCGATCATTGCTGTTGCAATTGAAATTATTGTAATGAACTGAATAATGTATTGATTTGTACATTGTGTAATTGTGCTTTGCTTGCAAATGCATTATTCGCTAATAATTCAAGAGTGTCATATGTTTTATATATATATATATATATTTTTTTTTTTTTTTGTTTATAACCCACTTTTAGTAGTGTTGTAAGTGGTATCCGGGATTATTTAATTGACCGGAATTTTTTAATTATTTGGAAGTAAGCAATAATTTTATTTATAAATATCGTGAAAAAATAATTCAGTCTCACTTCTTGGTATCAAGTGTTCTGTTCAAGTAGTTTATCTATATTCTTCAAATGGCCCGCGAGATTAGTAAAGCGCTTGGTAAGTTAATCGCTAAAGCCGAATTGTTAAATGTTCCCGAGAGGCAGACTAATGTTCTGACCTTGTACCCAGTGGACAGGCCGATAGAGCCATATGTGCCCAAGGCGTCTTCTGGGCCAGCACCGGATGTTCCGCAATATACACCAGGGCCACGAAAATTGACACTGGAGGAGTATCAGAAGAGAGTTGGCGGTAGCGGTAGTAGCGTAAGCAGCTTGGAACGACCTAAATTGGTCCGAGGCGGTAAACGTGCGAGGCTGTGCAGAGAGCTGCACTATTTCAGGATGAGGGCCAGTCTAGCTGAGAATATAGCCGAAAAGACGAAATTTGAGGGCCTAGCGGATCAAAGATCGAGACAAATAAATTCTAACAAAAGGAAAAAAAATAACACTAAAAAATAAATATTTTTTTTTGTGTGTTATTATAAAAATAAAATGATTTGTTTAATTATTCACTCTTTTTCTTAAAAAAAAAATTTTTCCCTTACTTTTTTTTTTATCTTAAATGCAATTGTAATCCCTTCCTTGAAGGTTAGTAATTATTCGTGAAATGGTTTCAGTCTATTATTATGTACGGTTACTCTTCTTTTACCGATTTGTATGACTGTGTTAACAGGCGTAAAAGCTTGTACCACGAGATATGGTCCTAGCCATATCTGGGAAAGCTTGTGTTTTTTAGCGGGATTTTTTAATAATACTTTATCTCCTGCTTTGAATGTTACCGGACGTGAGTTCCTATCATAGTACGCTTTCGACCTTTCCTTGGCTTTCAGTAAATTTTTTCGGGCGATAGCATATGCCTTTTGTATTTTGTATCTAAGAAGGTGATAGTAACTCTCGTGGTTATAAATGGGCTCTGGCTCTCTTTTAAGATTAGAGGGAACATCTGCTGTGCATCCAAACAGACAGTTCATTAGCGTGAGCTTAGTGCCTTCATGTGGGCTGTTATTGTATACAAAAGCCGCGGTTCTCAGGAATCGATCCCAAGCCTTTGGATTTTCGAATACAATAGCTCTTAAGTATTCTACTAGGGGTCTGTGTGTTCGTTCCAGTGCGCCGTTGGATTGCGGATGATAAGCGGAAGTCTGTAATTTTTTTATTTTTAGAAGTTTACAGACACGTTTAAAAAGATCGCTTAAAAAGTTAGATCCCTGGTCGGTTACTACCTTTTTAGGAATGCGATAACGAGTAATTATCTCATCGAAGAATATTCCTGCTACCGTTTCTGCTTCGCCATTCGGCATGGCATAACAATCTACGAATTTCGTAAGATTGTCTTGGAAAGTCAAAATGTACTTATTTCCTGAATGGGTTTCTTCAAGGGGACCTACTATATCCAAATATACTTTATCGAAAGGCATAAGGGCAGTATCTGTTATGACCATTGGCATACGATACTCCGGGCTAGCCTTCATTTTTTGGCATTTAGGGCACTTTCGAATATATTTCCTGATGGAACTGAGCATATTTCTCCACTTATATTTTTTCTTTATTTTTTTATAAGTTTTCATTACTCCTTGGTGACCACCAAACGCGGAGTCATGATAGTCTTTTAAAATTGTCCCGATTTCTTCAGGGTCTGAAATATTTTCTGGTAATGTATGCTGGTAATTTATTAGATTCTGGTTCCAGGGTGATTCGCCGTGTTCAGATGCACTGCTTTCGGATTTGCTGCTATCAGTTGAGTCAATTTCGACTAATTCATTTTGGAGGTTCCGGGGGTAATTTTGAGCTATATTGGGAGTTTCTGGGTTTTGATTTTCCTCTTCAATATCATTTTGTGCCTCCCTTATTTGAGCTCTCGTAACAGCATGACAATGTTTTTGTTTAGGCTTTGAGGGTGTTGGAGAACTAGAATCATTTTCGTCGATGTCGGAATCGGCTCGGTGATGTACCTGAGCTTCCACAATGAACGAATTGGGTTTTGCCTGGTTTAGCTCGGCAGGTATTCGACTAAGCGCGTCTGCATTAGTGTTATATTTTCCAGGCTTATATTCAATTTTATAGTCAAACTCTGAGAGTTTATGATGAAACCTGACTAATCTCGATGTCGGGTCTTTCACATTGAATACGCCTTTCAAGGGCTTGTGGTCTGTGTAAACCGTAAAAGCTCTACCTTGTAAATAACACTTGAAGTTCCTCGCGGCCCACACAATAGCGAGCAACTCTTTTTCTATTGTGGAGTATCTTTGTTCCGCCTTATTTAAACTTCTACTTGCGTACGCTATTGGCCTGTCTTTACCTATTGCCCCTTGTGATAAAACAGCTCCCAATGCCTCATTGCTAGCATCTGTTGTTAGATTAAAAGGTTGGGTAAAATCTGGGTACTTGAGTAGAGGCGGATTTATAAGGGAATTTTTAATTTCATTGAAAGAGTCTTGGCACTTTTGAGTCCAATTAAATTTGACGTCTTTCCGTAATAGATTTGTTATTGGCCTGACTATCTTTGAGAAATTAGGGATGAACTTGCGATAGTAGTTTGCCAATCCCAGAAACGATTGGGTTTGTCTCACAGTTCGGGGTTGAGGAAAATTTTGAACGCAACTTGTTTTACTGGGATCTGGAAGTGCTCCTTCGTTTGAGCATTTGTGTCCAAGGTAGATTACTTCTCGGCGAAGGAACTGACACTTTTCGGGTTGTAATTTAAGATTATGGGCTCGAAGTCTGTCGACTACTTTAGCCAGTTTCTCGTTATGATCTTGTAAATTTTTTCCATATATTACAATATCATCGAGATAGACAAAGCATTCTAATCCTTGGAGACCCGTTAGAATGTAATTCATCAGGCGTTGAAAAGTCGCAGGTGCGCCTTTCAACCCAAATGGCATTCTCTTAAATTCATAATGCCCGTAAGCGGTACTAAATGCAGTTTTTGGTCTATCCCTTGGGTCAACCAGTACTTGATGGTATCCGCTTGCAAGGTCAAGAGTAGTAAAATACCGTGAATGCCCAAGTTGATCCAGTATATCCTCTATCCTGGGTAGTGGAAAGGCATCCCCTATAGATTTCTCGTTGACTTTACGGAAATCTACTACTACGCGCCAACGTTTATTGCCGTCAGGCCCAGCTTTCTTGGGGACTACAAGTAATGGAGAATTCCATGGGCTTTTGCTTATTTGGATTATGTCATTCTCTAACATATCCTTGATCTGCTCATTTATTACAGCCCGGTGCGTTTCTGGAAGTCTATACATCTTTTGGTTTATTGGTGGCTGATTGTGCAAAATGGGGATGGTATGCTTTATGGTATTAGTGCATGTTAGTTTATCTCCCTTTAGATAAAAAAGATCATTATATTTATAACATAACTCAAGAATTGATTTTTCTTCTTCGTGATTTAAATTTTCATCCAACAGTAATTCTTTACGTAAAGCCACAAGTCTGTCTGGGTTATAGCTTTTAATATGGTTTACGTTTATTGAATATGGATTGGAGTTGAAATTTGTCTTATCACCTTTGAAATTGTATTCTGTTTTGTTATGTGTACGAGAGGAAGGTGGATCACCTTCTCTCTGATTACTTTGGGTATTTATGTCGTCCAAAGGTATATTGAGAAGTTTAACATTGTAATGACTACTTGGAACTAGAGTAAGCTTCAGCCTTCTTAGGAATACTGGTTCTGTGTTTATGTTTAGAACAGATAATGGTATAAAATTTTTGTGAGGACTAACTAGACAATTTGCGACAAATACTCCATCTTTTATCTCTTGAGACATACAGATCATTTCTTGGTCCAATTGTAATGGTATGCTCAGTACAATTTGAGATCGAGGAGGTATTCTATGGGATCGCTGAAGTTCTACTTCGTATTGCCTACTTTCATCTTCATTTAAGGTGCTTGAAATGTCTCCCATTTGGGATAAGGAGTGTTTATTATAGGGTGCCCGTGAAACGGTAGTAGATTTAAATTGTTCCTCTGTTTGATGCCTCGGTAGTTCATCTCCATCTTCTGTGGATGTTTCGAGAGCTACCGAGAATTCGATAGGGTTGGTTTCCGTGCGAGGAAACCGGAGCAATTTGTTAGGCCCTTCTATATTGCAATTTTTTGCAAGAAAGTCATTACCTAACAGCCCATCATGAGAGATTTGGGCGTTATCTTCTACAACCTGCAGATTGCACGGGATACTGCGGCTTAGTAAAAAGTTGCCTTGACAGTTACCCAATGTTTTTCCTTCTCCAAATGGAGTTTTTAAAGTTACCTTTTGACTTCGCTTTATCCGTTTTGGTGTATCTAGTGCTTCCTGTTTGATTATGCTTACTTCAGCTCCAGTGTCTACTACCAGCCGAACGGCTGTATTTCCGCTTATATCTAATGGTAACTCTACCACTGATACGTTTTCCCTGATCTGTGGGTTTTTCAGCTGAGAGGACCCTAAAGTATTTTGCGATAATTTATTTAATGTCGAGCCGGGGTTTTTTCGGTCGACAGTGTGCCGTTTCCCGATTTTGTAGCCTCCCATCGTTGCTTCTGTTGACAGGTGGGCACTGTATGACCTCTTCTTCCACAAAACTTACACATCTCTTGACCGTTAAATCTGTGTTCGTGATTTGGATTGCCCCACTGAGTGTTGTTGTTACTATTTAGGTGATTCCGTGGTGCTTTGACATTTTGTTTACAATATTGGGCATCATGACCCTTTGCTCTGCAGTTAATACAGAAGGGAGTATTTTTACGTTTTAAACAATCATCATACGTATGTCCCTTGTATTTGCAATAACTGCATGTGATCCTACCTAAAAGTAATTTTTGCTCACCGTATGGTTTCTTGTCTGGATATTGAGAAGAAGAGTTCTGGAATGGAGGTGGACTTCTTAAGGATTCTCTTGCCATACTGGCTTGAGTAGAGCACCAATTATTTGTTTGGTTTTTATCAGTATTAAAGGATACTGAAGGTACCTTTAATGACTCCAGATTTGGATGTATACCACACTCAGTTTTTATTGTAGGTTTTCCTGTATCAGTTGTGTAAGGATATATAGAGGAGTTTAAATTTTCGTGTATGGGATAACCATAAGCATTAGCAAAATTTGAGGTATTTGGTCTAAAGAAATGGTCCATTTGAAAAGAATTTGTATGTTGAGGTAAGTAGTTTATTGGTTGTGGAATGAAAAAGAGACCCTGTTGTAACCTTTCCATATCTAATGCTTTTTGAATGAGAGTCTCTAATGAGCTTTCATTTATTGTCAATAGATAGGCGCTTAGATGGGGGTTATTTGCACCACTCTTTACGGAAGCCATTGCAAAGTCCTCTATCTGTTGCTTTACCACATTAAAATTTTCAGCACCGTATTTGCTTTGTGCTGCCTCGTTACATTGTACTAAAAGTCTTTTTAGTCTAGTAGTAAATGAATTAAACGATTCTTGGGGGTATTGTCGGCAAGTTATTAATTTGTTAATTAACTCATGATATGTCTCACGAGGTAAGTAAGTCCGATATAGCAACTGCTCAACTTCTTCAAATCTCGTGAGTGTACTGGATGCTATTAACTGATATGCATTTCCTCTCAATCTTGTTGGGAAAATTTGCATGAAGGCTGCCTTTTCCTCCTCTGCTAGACATTGTTGTACTTGCTTACAACAGCCTATGAAAGTTTGCAATTCTGTGAGGGTCTGAGAATTAATTTCTCCAGAGAACAAAGGCACCATTTGTGCAGTAAGTTTAACTACTTTCTCATAATTTACAGGCATTTTGTTTGTATTGTGTGGATGCTCAAACTGGGAAGTATTTAGTGTATTTATATCTAGATTTGAAGTGGTTAACGATTTTTCGGGTATTATAACGTTTAGACTGTGAGTTCTTATGAGGAAGTTAACCAAACTGTGTCTTCTAAAACGTTTACCTGACCGATGTTCACGATACCAATTTATTCTTCTTTGGGGTGAACTTTGTTCTGCTCTTGGGCTATTCGGAGGGCTTACGTTGTCGAATGAAAGTGAATTTAATGCTGCTTCAAAATCTGAGCAAACAGGGCTTTGATCAGATTTGTGCATGAAAGCAGAATTTTCTTGAAAAAGAGGTAGTTTAACTTACTTTATGTATATATATATATATATACTGCAATATTTAAAAAGAGAAAAAAAAAGAAAAAGATTGAAGATGATTTTACACTGACGTTATTTAATGTGTAATGTATAGTGGCTTATCGATTTAATACTGAAGTTCTGCCAATCGCTGAATTTGGATTGAAACTTACTTAGTTTTAATGTCTGCAGTTTCAGAAACGTTTTGATGTCTGTCCAAGCCGATAAATTTCCTTGGGAGTATATTCCCTTACTTTTATTGTAGTTGTTGACTGGTTGTATTAAAACAAACAAATTAAGTCAGAAGTGCCCCAACGTCACAATTTGACGTTAGTTTTAGTTTCACTTCTTTGTGAGTTCGAGGATCAAGGTTTTTCAAGTATTGAATTAACTTCCTTGATCCTACCGGCTGCGCCAAATTGTTAAGAATGAATCTATCCTACTTAAACTTGTTGTGGTTTCTTTGCGAAGAAACCGTTTTGACTTAATTTGTTGATTTTATTTTTGCCCTTCCCGGCCGCGACTGTCGTTGCGTGGAGTAGCTTGTTAAAGCACAACTCCTGATATTATTGTGGAGTAGCTTGTTTAAAGCACAACTCCTGATATTATTTTAGAGTAGCTTGTTTTAAGCACAACTCTTGATATTATTTTGGAGTAGCTTGTTTTAAGCACAACTCCTGATATTATTTTGGAGTAGCTTGTTTTAAGCATAACTCCTGAGTGAAACGAACCGTTTACTGTATTCTAACTCGACTCAAATCGACTGACATTTATTCTTCAAATTCTTTGCTTATTTATACACAAGAATCTTATTAATACGGAAATAAATGAAATACTTCCGACCCAACACTGTGTATATAACAGTACAAAGTGTTAGGTCATTTGCACTTCATTTATTTCTGTTTACAAATAAATTGCGGCACTCGTCGCTTCCGTACATACATATAGATATTTTTCTGACTATAATCGTACTGAGCGTTTCGTCAGTACATTTTCGCATTTGTTGTTACATACGTACATACATAAATCTTGATAAACGCTAACCGCTTGTTGCTTGTTCATCGTGATATTCATGATTTACATACATACTTCCATACATGTGAACCATCATTTGGTCACCTGGGTTCTACCGCTGGCGCAAGGTTATCGTATTACAACGTGCGAATTCTTGCGCGCAGGGTATTGCGTCACTCAATTCTACCTTAGTTATTTCCTCTACTTGTTAAGTAATTGAGGAAGGTCAGTAACGAGTGGAATTATAATTTAATGAAAATGATGTAGGCATGTATGTTCATTGAAAAATGATGAAAATATGTATGTTTGCGGTTGCTAGCATTTCTTTGATAATTGTTATAGGCATGTACATATGTTACAATGCTTTCTTAAAATTGTGGGTGGAGGTATGTATGTAACACTTTCTACGTAATTTACCAATTTATTACTTCCCTTCTATAGCAAAACATTGATCAAAGCTTTTTTTCCATTATCTTTTATATATATGTAAATGTATCATATCCTTTTATCAATTACACGCACTTGTAACCCTTACCATGTCTAATCATGAATTTTTACAACTATTCTATCTATTTGACACCTCTATTTTTTTTACCTTTGTCCTACCTGCAGGTCTATAGAACGTACCTATTTACAATAATATCTAATGCTACAGTTCGCTAACACTGCTGCATGCTGTTACAGTTACTTCAGCTATACGATTAACTTGTCAACTACCGTGGGCTCGTTGTGTTGTGTGAACTATTACCTTGATGCTAGTTGGTTCCTTTGTTCCATGTGCTGTTTCAATTGCTTAGTTTGGTGTTCCTAGTCGTGCTCAGAAAAATCTGCAACGCCGATGTACAGTGGAAGATCACTGGTGTTTGACTCATCTCAGGTAAACCGCGCTTTGCAACTATCAGCTTGTGGGGCTGCACTCTTCGGGAGTTTTAAAGGGTGTTGCTAATAGCGAGATTTCGAGTAAAGCGGACTTTCAGTTTACTGTTGAGCTTTTACTTATAAGGCTCATTGGCTGCTGATCGTCTCTACATACCTTTGTTCACTCTAATTGATCTTTGAATCTCGTTATTTTTTTCTTTTTTGTATTACTTCCATATGTATGATGGAGTTCTCCCAATTACATAAATTATTGAGAGTCCACCCATACATAAAAAAGATACATTTCCTCTATTGAAAGTTTTGTAACGTGCTTTCTAAAACTGCATAGAATTCTGCATGATTCTTAGTTCTTTTAACTGATTGGGCTATCTGTTTTAGATTTGCCTTTATATAACCTTCGCTTTAGTCTTCAATCACATCTTTAACATACAGTGACACATTGCGATGATCTTCGGTATTTGAACTTTTGGAAACTCTCATATATCCCAGTGATTGTATATGTGGGTTCCTGATTAGTAGACAATGCTTTTCTCGTGAGGTCTAATTTCTGATTCTTCCAGTGGCTTTTTTATTTTTTAAGTTCATCAGCGCTTTCCTTCTTTTTCTAAGACTGCCCCTAAGGACTCTCCACTTGCATCTGTAATTAATGTGAATTCCTTACCAAAATTTACCAAAATCAGGGTAACCCAAGACAGGTGGCGTAGTTAAAGCCTCTTTTGTATATTGGGCCATCACAACAGCAACAACATGTGACCAAACATGTGATTATTTCATGAAAACCGGTTTTCACAGAAGCGCGGGAACATTTTTTGAGAGTAAAACGTGGAAACTTCGCCACTTCTCATTTATTTACGAAAACGAAATATTTTCCATTCTGTTTCGTTGCATGCAATATGCGCTTTCACATTTTTTATCTTTATTCTTAAAAGTTTTAAAAAGAGTTTGATTTATTGTTTTTTCTTTCTTTCTTCCTTTTCTTGCCGTGTACATTTAAATGTAAAACACTCAGAAATGTCGCCTACTTCTTAGCTTATTATTAAGTTAACTTTGATTATGAACGAGCAAAACAGTGTTTTACCAAAAATAATATAACATATGTTAAATGTACACGGCAAGAAAAGGAAGAAAGAAAGAAAAAAATAATAAAAAAAAATCAAACTCTCTTTAAATTTTTTATGAATAAAGATAAAAAATGTGAAAGCGCAAATTGCATGCAACGAAACAGAATGGAAAATATTTTGTTTTCGTAAATAAATGAGAAGTGGCGGAGTTTTCACGTTTTACTCTCATAAAATGTTCCCGCGCTTCTGTGAAAACCGGTTTTCATGAAATAATCACAATGTTTGGGCACATGTTGTTGCTGTAAATGGACACTACAAGATGACGGCAAGACGTGGTCAAGTTGGATCGTGTGTGGGGCCTTTTCTTGACCACGTTTTAGGTTCTTATCTCGACTAAAACGTGGTTTTTAAAACCACGTCAAAACAGATGGTGTATGGCGCCCTTAATAGAGCACGAAAGCAGAGCAAGCTAAATCACTGCACTGGCAGAATTTCGGTTCATTAAAGGTCCGCCATCTGTTGACAAAAATTAGGAAAATATGAGAAAATTAAGTTGTCTTCGATAATAAATAGCGCCATATCACAGCACAGATTTTAATCGAAACTTCTTGTTTTGTTTCTTTTTCCTATTTAACGCGTAATAGAAATGTGGAAAAAATTTGTAAAAAATAACTTCACAAGATTTTCTTCATATTCTAAGTAGCGTTGTTGATTTATGGTACGACGATTTGACAAACGTACACAAATTCGTAATTTCAGTGCGGGGCATTTTATTTCTTATATCATTTTTCTGTAACATAGGTATGCAATGTATGTACCTTAGACAATTAGGTCATAAAGATAAACTGCTCCCGCACTTTTGTGAAAACCGGTTTTCATGAAATATTGACAATGTTTGGGTTCGGGCACATGTTGTTGCTGTAATCCTATGATATTTGAACAGCACGTGTTCCTGTTTACATTCGTTTTGCTATGAAGAGATTAAGTGGTAGAACACATGCTGGATTCTCTGATATTTTTGGGAAAAATGGGGATTTTATTTGAGAGGAGTTTTACATCTCATTTCAGCACCTAGGCCAAAGTGAAATTTATCTTTTTCTTAAAAAAGTGAGGTAGTGCGTTCTGAAGCAAAGATAACCTAATATAAGGTAGATAGGACACAGCCGAACAAAATTGGAAATTTTTCGTGTTTTTTAGAATAAAACAAATAATGTCATATATGTACTTTCATCTTTTGCATGAATGGGGGAAGGAAACTTGTCTATGCATTATTGTAGTGCAACTGAGACAACGAGTTAAAAACAAAAATCAAGAAAACGACGGATTAGCCGAACGACAAAATCTTATTGAATCCCTCAAAATACTATCAAACCATTCATAATAATGTACTTCGGGTCACACTACCTCCCTTTTTTAAGAAAAAAATAAATTTCGCTTTGGCCATTTTTCCCGAAAATATCAGAGAATTCAGCATGCATTTCTCCCACTTAATCTCTTCAGAGCCAAACGAAAGTAAACAGAAGCACGTGGTGTTCAAATATAATAGGATTACACCAACAAAAATTGGTCCTGCAATAAAAAACATTGGATAATTCTCTCAATATTGCAGAAAAACCTGTCTTTACGAAAATGAATCATTTGCCATTCTCTCTTTCTTTTTGTATTTATTCATAAGAGTTTTAAAGAGAGTTTGATTTTTTCCTTCTTTCTTTCCTTTTCTAGCCGCGTGCATTTTAAATGCAAAACAATCGGAGATTTTGCCAGCTTTTTATTGTTAAGTGTTTTTTGGCATAGATATATCGTAGTTTTATTCGAATTTTTTTTATATATTGTGGTGGTATATTGATGGATCTTGCACTTAATTTAATAAATTCGGTAAACAGTTTTGACTGTAAGGAATATAAAGGAAATTTCAATTTCGTTAAAATTTGTAGGATGGCATTACAAATGAAGAAGGGAAAAACAATTATTTGTGCAATAAAAAATTGTGAAAGCACATCAAGCAAAAATCAAGAGCTTAGGTTTTTCTATTTTCCATTATATGGAACAAAACGTTTTTATCTGTGGTGTGATATAATTGGTTTTAATCCGGGTAGTGGTATCGATAAATTATGTGAAAAACATTTCAAAAGTTCGGATATTCCGAATAAATATCTGATTAAGTTTGCAATTCCGTCAGTTAAGTCGGATGATAATTTTACTTATACCTTCGAAGAAGATCCAAATCTCGTAGTAAATAAAAGTGGAAATAGATATTACGGTAAGAGAAATTTATTTTCTGCGAGCGATCCTAGTGAGCCTGAAAAAAAGAAAATTAAGTCGGGATATTTGTGAGTATTTTGAGTTCAGCCTTTTAAAAACTCCTGAAAGATCATATTCAACCGAAGCTATACCCGACTATCAAATCCAGGAACCTTCATGTACGTTGTGCTTGAATAGAGAGGGAAATATAATATATTGGAGAAAAAAATATCTGAGCGTTCTCAAAAAATTGAATATGCAAAAAATTAAGAAGAAAAAGAATTTCTGTAGGAAAAACTCAAAATAAATACATATATCAAGTATTATTGATAGTACAAATGCTTCGGAAGTACCAAAAACCTTTTGCAAGATGCTATTATCCAGTGTTCAGGATCGAACCCAGTGACAGCAGTATATGCTGGCCTGAGTGTCTCTATTCTGAAAGAAAGAAAAGAAACGTAAAAAGAACCTTCATACTGCATATTCCTGTGATAATCCTGATACTTCCGAGGACGAAGAAGACAAAGATTCACCTGAAGCAGTTGCTGCTCGTCTTCGGAATGGCTGTGAATGCTCATCTAATTGTTTCATAGGATTAGATTCCGATAAAGTGTACAAACATAGATTGAATATCGCAGAGCTCACTAAAAACGAACATGATATGTATTTAATGGGTGTAACAATGGCTTGTATGGCCAATAGCAAAACAACTTCTAGGCAGAAAGAACGGCAACGTCAACGAGCAACGTATGTCTATCAGGGAAAGCGAGTATGTCTGGAAGCTTTTCTATTTTTGGAAAATGTATCACTCTATCATATCAATCGAGCGGATGTATATTATTCATATAAAGATCACGGAAGAAAAACGGATGAAAAACTAATGGGTTACTCCACATGTAGGCATTTCATGAAAAACCAATTTCCACAAATAAAATTTCAAAAAGTTGATCACTCTGGAAGGCATCCTACTGGAGAGTCTGGTAGTACTCCCAGGAGTAAAAAGGTAACAACAATATCAAAGAAACTGCAAGAGCAAAAGCTTCTGTTAAGATAATACCCGAAGGACTTTCATTCAATCTCGACGTTTAATCAGAGGTAGTCATCAAAGAAAGCGAACATAGTATTAGTCAGAAATACTAAAACGTCTTACTTTTCAATAAGCGCAGTGTTAGAAAATTTTACGATCTCAGAATTTTCTGATTCCAACTAGATTTGTTGAGCAATGTTTATAAAGAAAAGTATTTTCCCCGCAAATATATCCGAAACTTTCAGGGATATCTTGTGGGTCGAAATCAGCGCTCAAATTATCCTCTGCGTTAGCGCTGCTACCCATAAAACTGCTATGTTGAGCGGCAGTAATGCATAATTTCCCGCGTGGATTTTGCAACAAAAGAAACCACCAAGAATCAAATTTTTTTAACAAATTATAAATTATTTTACCTAAAACAAAATATAAACATTTTGTTACACCATGTCAGCTGTCACGTCAATACAACTATATTACACAATGTTAACAACTTAGAGAAATGAAACAAATTTTAAGATAAAATGGAAGGAAAGTACGTAGTGGAACGAAATAGTGCCATCTACATTGCACTAGAGACATCGAATCTTACACAATTCCATGGATCAATCAAATTTCCCTATTACCACGAATCAAGTTCGAGGAAGTTAATATGATTCGCAATTTTATTTGATTCAAATTCTAGTAGCACATACTGTAGAAATTAATTAGTTTTCAATGCAAGTAAGTATATTTAACAAAGCGAAAGTCATTTTATACCATATTGATTGAAATTAACATAAATTAGTTTAAATTACTTTAAAAATATTTAGCAAAAAACAGCTTGATAGCAGCAATGACTAAAATGGTAACACTGAACAAACACATGATGAGTTGCAGTTGCTATGCTGGGTTATTGTTGCTATGCTAGGTTATTGTTACTATGCCAATTATTGTTGCCATGCGCCTTTGACTACCGTTCTTTGGTGCTGTGTGCAAACCATGGCTATATAAACAGCAATTTAACTTGACTCGATCTCTTTTTCAGTTTGGCAGTGCAGTGAGTGACTTGATAATTTTTTCTTAGTGGTATTTCCTAGTGTTGTGAATTTTTATTAACAGTCTAACACTTTGTTTGGTTGACAATTGAAATACATTTTTCTTATTCTGGCTTGCGGCTAGATTAGGAGATTTATTTGGATAGCGACTAAATAAAGATAATAAGAAATTTTACTAACATTAAACACTTTATTGTGGGTAACGACTACAATAAAGATTTCTATTACGGGTAACGACTGTAATAAGAAAATTACTAACAAAACACTTTATTATGGGTAACGACTACTATAAAGATTCTTATTACGGGTAATGGCTGTAATAAGAAAATTGCTAACAAAACACTTTATTGTGGGTAACGACTACAATAAAGATTCTTATTACGGGTAACGACTGTAATAAGAAAATTACTAATAAAACACTTTGTTGTGGGTAACGACTGCAATAAAGATTCTGTGGGTTTCGACTGCAGTAAGAACTACTCACCTCACTTTATTCTGGGTATCGACCAGAATAAAGAATATCCCAATCCAAACCTCAATTAAAATTATTGAAATCAAGTCAATCAACTGCCAAACATAGATCAGGTGAGTACAAAGTTTATTGCAACAACATTATTATATTTATTACATATCGTATATTTTCCATTTATTGAAATTTGATAAAGTGAGCTATTAGTATTTTAATTTTATCGAGTATTAAAGCTCTAGTTTAACAGTGAAGTGTATAATTTGTAGACAAACAATTAAAACCACTAACCTTATACCAGTGGCATCAATTTTCACTACATTATTCATTTTTTTGCATGTACGCTCTGACTACGGGCAGTACATTTTATGGTCCTTCGAGCCGGATTTAAAGTCTTGTGGTAAATATTATTTATCTTTCAAACATGACTTCACTTCAAAAGTTTTCGCTAACCAAGTCACCTCTGCACTAATATTCCAACAATCGTTCAATAACTACAAAAATACTGATGTAGAAAAACGAACGAGAAGACTTATTTCTGAGCGGTTAATCGCCCTAAACCAAATTTGGGCTACTCAGGCTTCAGAAGATAGCGAATTGCAAAAATACGATTATTTTGCAAAAGATCAATTTTCAAGCGTGGAAGATAAATACTACACGTTTCGAGGTATTCTTAGAGATGCACTAGATGCATTCGAAACAAAATTAGATTCAAAGCCAAACACGGAGAATGAATCTTCTTCATTTCTGAGGTTACCTAGCATCACAATCCCAAAGTTCTCAGGGTCATATGAGTCATGGAGGTCGTTTCGCGATCTATTCCAGTCACTGGTGCATACGAATTCTGCGTTATCTCCAGTGCAGAAATTGCATTATTTAAAATCTAGTATTTCTGGAAAAGCAGAACATTTGTTGCGTCAGCTTCCAATGACTAATGCGAGTTACGGCAACGCATGAAAGATATTGCTCAATAGGTATGACAATAAGCGAGTGTTAATTAATGCTCAACTAAAGATTCTATTCAATCTACCTAAAGCAACACACGAGTCAGCCAAGGCAATAAAAACTGTGCTAGACAAATCGTCAGAATGTATTTGTGAGCTCGAAGCATTGGAAGTCCCCACTAAACACTGGGATACAATCCTGATTTACATGCTAGTGCAATGTTTACTAGCAGAGACGCATCGCTTATGGGAACAAGAAGTGAATAGTACAAATGAACTTCCTACCCTAGAATCTCTAAAGGCTTTTCTAGAGACGAGATTCCGAACTCTAGAAGCAATTTCAGAAGCAAAACCATATTCTGTAACCAAACCAGCTCAAATTCCAAGAGCATCCACTCACCTTTCATCATCTGATGACAGATGTATAATGTGCAAAGAGCAACATCGGATATTCAAATGTCCAAAATTTATTAAACAAGACGTAGATTCAAGATTCAAAATTGTCACGTCAAACAACTTGTGTATTAACTGCCTTTCAAAAGGTCACAACTCAAAGAATTGCTCAAGCAAATTCACGTGCCAGCGATGTGGAAGGAAACATCATTCCTTACTCCATGGGAATAACGCAACTCCACAGGGTTTGATCAAAGCATCAGAAAACCCAGATATACAAGTTCAACCTTCACCTTCCACATCCAATCTTCACACGCTTCACGCGAATCAATCAGTACGAACTGCACAAGCCTTGCTTGCCACAGCATTGTTGAAAGTTCCGTCAAGAAAGGGTAACATTTTTACTCTACGACCCTTGATTGACTCAGGCTCTCAAGTCACATTCATAACACAAGCCGCCTCACGCAAGCTGCAATTGGACATTGTGAACACGTCGACACAAATCACTGGCTTAGGACAGTCAGAAGCTGCGTTTGTTGAAAACCAAGCACCAATTAACATACACCCTTATTCAACATCGAATAAAGCGACCACAATTAATGCCCTTATCGTGAATACTATCACAGATATATTACCTCCGTCCACCATTCCAAACAGGGAATGGAGTCATGTACGTGATCTGCAACTCGCCGATCTATACTTTTTCAAGCCAGGAAAAATCGACCTGCTCTTAGGAGCGGATGTGTACGGAGAAATCCTCTTAGAAGGATTACGAAAAGGTCCTCCAGGAACACCAATCGCGCAAAATAGCACGCTCAGTTGGATTCTGTTCGGAAGTCTAAAAAACACTTTCACAATCTCCACAGCGTCTACTTTAATAGCAAACGCTCACTACGAGCATAAGTCTTCACTGGATAAACTTCAACGACGGTTTCGAAAGACCGAAAAGGTTACTCCAGGAAGACAACTGTATAAAGAAACTCGATATTGTGAAGATTATCACCAAAAACTAATTATCTAAACGCCAACGGCCAATATCAAGCTCATTTTTCCTTTATAAAAGATAGTTCCAGCTTGGGCCACTCTCGCGCCCAACAATCTTGCCAAAAGAAAGTAACTTGACAAGATTAACAAATAATTCACACGAAAACAGCACATGGAAGTCTACAATTGGTTCTGTTTACATAAGACATAAGTTAGTACACCCCAAGAGTAGAAAAAAGGTAAATTATGCTTCTCATCAATCTACAATGGGATTTAAATAACCCATTTCAAACAAAAACCAACTATGGAGTTCCATACGTATTTCCTGTAACACAAAACAAATGGCAGTCTAAGATTGAAGCACTAAATTACAGCCCTTCAATACATTGACACCATTTAGCCCAATAAAGTGCATTTAAAACAAAAAAAAATATTTTTTTTTATTTTTCTTTCTTTCATTTTTTCTGAAATAAAATAAAATAAATTTTTTGTTTTGTTTCCGTGCATTGCTAACAATTGCACATATATACCTACGCACACCAAAAAATCAAACAAACAATCAAAATACCCCACGAAACATTTATTTCCTCCTAACCAACATTTTTTTTTCTTTTTTCTCTCTTCATTTCACAAAAATTTTATATCCATGCAAAATTTTAACTTAATTAATAAAACCATAAGTGGCAAGATCTTTACATTTGAAAGACATTTCAGCCTTTCAACGGGGGCAGTATGTTCAGGATCGAACCCAGTGACAGCAGTATATGCAGGATCTTGAAAGAAAGAAAGAAACGTAAAAAGAACCTTCATAGTGCATATTCCTGTGATAATCCTGATACTTCCGAGGACGAAGAAGACAAAGATTCACCTGAAGCAGTTGCTGCTCGTTTTCGGAATGGCTGTGAATGCTCATCTAATTGTTTCATAGCATTAGATTCCGATAAAGTGTACAAACATAGATTGAATATCGCAGAGCTAACTAAAAACGAACATGATATGTATTTAATGGGTGTAACAATGGCTTGTATGGCCAATAGCAAATCAACTTCTAGGCAGAAAGAACGGCAACGTCAACGAGCAACGTATGTCTATCAGGGAAAGCGAATATGTCTGGTAGCTTTTCTATTTTTGGAAAATGTATCACTCTATCATATCAATCGAGCGGATGTATATTATTCATATAAAGATCACAGAAGAAAAACGGATGAAAAACTAATGGGTTACTCCACATTTAGGCATTTCATGAAAAACCAGTTTCCACAAATAAAATTTCAAAAAGTTGATCACTCTGGAAGGCATCCTACTGGAGAGTGTGGTAGTACCCCTAGAGTAAAAAGATAACAACAATATCAAAGAAACTGCAAGAGCAAAAGCTTCTGTTAAGATAATACCTGAAGAACTTTCATTCAATCTCGACGTTTAATCAGATGTAGTCATCAAAGAAAACGAACATAGTATTAGTCAGAAATACTAAAACGTCTTACTTTTCAATAAGCGCAGTGTTAGAAAATTTTACGATCTCAGAATTTTCTGATTCCAACTAGATTTGTTGAACAATGTTTATAAAGAAAAGTATTTTCCCCGCAAATATATCCGAAACTTTCAGGGATGTCTTGTGGGTCGAAATCAGCGCTCAATTTATCCACTGCGTTATCACACTTGTTAGCGCTGCTACCCATAAAACTGCTATGTTGAGCGGCAGTAATGTATAATTTCCCGCGTGGATTCTGCAACAAAAGAAACCACCAAGAACCAAATTTTTTAACAAATTATAAATTAATTTACCTAAAACAAAATATAAACATTTTGTTACACCATGTCAGCTGTCACGTCAATACAACTATATCACACAATGTTAACAACTTAGAGAAATGAAACACATTTTAAGATAAAATGGAAGGAAAGTACGTAGTGGAACGAAATAGTGCCATCTACATTGCGCTAGAGACATCGAATCTATCACAATTCCATGGATCAATCAAATTTCCCTATTACCATGAATCAAGTTCGAGGAAGTAAATATGATTCGCAATTTTATTTGATTCAAATTTTAGTAGCACATACTGTACAAATTAATTTGTTTTCATTGCAAGTAAGTATATTTAACAAAGCGAAAGTCATTTTATACCATATTGATTGAAATTAACATAAATTAGTTTAAATTACTTTAAAGATATTTAGCAAAAACCAGCTTGATAGCAGCAATGACTAAAATGGTAACACTGCATAAACACATGATGAGTTGCAGTTGCTATGCTGGGTTATTGTTGCTATGCTAGGTTATTGTTACTATGCCAATTATTGTTGCCATGCGCCTTTGACTACCGTTCTTTGGTGCTGTGTGCAAACCATGGCTATATAAACAGCAATTTAACTTGACTCGATCTCTTTTTCAGTTTGGCAGTGCAGTGAGTGACTTGATAATTTTTTCTTAGTGGTATTTCCTAGTGTTGTGAATTTTTATTAACAGTCTAACACTTTGTTTGGTTGACAATTGAAATAAATTTTTCTTATTCTGGCTTGCGACTAGATTAGGAGATTTATTTGGATAGCGACTAAATAAAGATAATAAGAAATTTTACTAACATTAAACACTTTATTGTGGGTAACGACTACAATAAAGATTTCTATTACGGGTAACGACTGTAATAAGAAAATTACTAACAAAACACTTTATTGTGGGTAACGACTACTATAAAGATTCTTATTACGGGTAATGGCTGTAATAAGAAAATTGCTAACAAAACACTTTATTGTGGGTAACGACTACAATAAAGATTCTTATTACGGGTAACGACTGTAATAAGAAAATTACTAATAAAACACTTTGTTGTGGGTAACGACTGCAATAAAGATTCTGTGGGTTTCGACTGCAGTAAGAACTACTCACCTCACTTTATTCTGGGTATCGACCAGAATAAAGAATATCCCAATCCAAACCTCAATTAAAATTATTGAAATCAAGTCAATCAACTGCCAAACATAGATCAGGTGAGTACAAAGTTTATTGCAACAACATTATTATATTTATTACATATCGTATATTTTCCATTTATTGAAATTTGATAAAGTGAGCTATTAGTATTTTAATTTTATCGAGTATTAAAGCTCTAGTTTAACAGTGAAGTGTATAATTTGTAGACAAACAATTAAAACCACTAACCTTATACCAGTGGCATCAATTTTCACTACATTATTCATTTTTTGCATGTACGCTCTGACTACGGGCAGTACATTTTATGGTCCTTCGAGCCGGATTTAAAGTCTAGTGGTAAATATTATTTATCTTTCAAACATGACTTCACTTCAAAAGTTTTCGCTAACCAAGTCACCTCTGCACTAATATTCCAACAATCGTTCAATAACTACAAAAATACTGATGTAGAAAAACGAACGAGAAGACTTATTTCTGAGCGGTTAATCGCCCTAAACCAAATTTGGGCCGACTACAAGAATACGCATTATTCGATTCTCCAAGCTACTCAGGCTTCAGAAGATAGCGAATTGCAAAAATACGATTATTTTGCAAAAGATCAATTTTCAAGCGTGGAAGATAAATACTACACGTTTCGAGGTATTCTTAGAGATGCACTAGATGCATTCGAAACACAAGTAGATTCAAAGCCAAACACGGAGAATGAATCTTCTTCATTTCTGAGGTTACCTAGCATCACAATCCCAAAGTTCTCAGGGTCATATGAGTCATGGAGGTCGTTTCGCGATCTATTCCAGTCACTGGTGCATACGAATTCTGCGTTATCTCCAGTGCAGAAATTGCATTATTTAAAATGTAGTATTTCTGGAAAAGCAGAACATTTGTTGCGTCAGCTTCCAATGACTAATGCGAGTTACGACAACGCATGAAAGATATTGCTCAATAGGTATGACAATAAGCGAGTGTTAATTAATGCTCATCTAAAGATTCTATTCAATCTACCTAAAGCGACACACGAGTCAGCCAAGGTAATAAAAACTGTGCTAGACAAATCGTCAGAATGTATTTGTGAGCTCGAAGCATTGGAAGTCCCCACTAAACACTGGGATACAATCCTGATTTACATGCTAGTGCAATGTTTACCAGCAGAGACGCATCGCTTATGGGAACAAGAAGTGAATAGTACAAATGAACTTCCTACCCTAGAATCTCTAAAGGCTTTTCTAGAGACGAGATTCCGAACTCTAGAAGCAATTTCAGAAGCAAAACCATATTCTGTAACCAAACCAGCTCAAATTCCAAGAGCATCCACTCACCTTTCATCATCTGGTGATAGATGTATAATGTGCAAAGAGCAACATCGGATATTCAAATGTCCAAAATTTATTAAACAAGACGTAGATTCAAGATTCAAAATTGTCACGTCAAACAACTTGTGTATTAACTGCCTTTAAAAAGGTCACAACTCAAAGAATTGCTCAAGCAAATTCACGTGCCAGCGATGTGGAAGGAAACATCATTCCTTACTCCATAGGAATAACGCAACTCCACAGGGTTTGATCAAAGCATCAGAAAACCCAGATATACAAGTTCAACCTTCACCTTCCACATCCAATCTTCACACGCTTCACGCGAATCAATCAGTACGAACTGCATAAGCCTTGCTTGCCACAGCATTGTTGAAAGTTCCGTCAAGAAAGGGTAACATTTTTACTCTACGACCCTTGATTAACTCAGGCTCTCAAGTCACATTCATAACACAAGCCGCCTCACGCAAGCTGCAATTGGACATTGTGAACACGTTGACACAAATCACTGGCTTAGGACAGTCAGAAGCTGCGTTTGTTGAAAACCAAGCACCAATTAACATACACCCTTATTCAACATCGAATAAAGCGACCACAATTAATGCCCTTATCGTGAATACTATCACAGATATATTACCTCCGTCCACCATTCCAAACAGGGAATGGAGTCATGTACGTGATCTGCAACTCGCCGATCTATACTTTTTCAAGCCAGGAAAAATCGACCTGCTCTTAGGAGCGGATGTATACGGAGAAATCCTCTTAGAAGGATTACGAAAAGGTCCTCCAGGAACACCAATCGCGCAAAATAGCACGCTCGGTTGGATTCTGTTCGGAAGTCTAAAAAACACTTTCACAATCTCCACAGCGTCTACTTTAATAGCAAACGCTCACTACGAGCATAAGTCTTCACTGGATAAACTTCAACGACGGTTTCGAAAGACCGAAAAGGTTACTCCAGGAAGACAACTGTATCAAGAAACTCGATATTGTGAAGATTATCACCAAAAACTAATTATCTAAACGCCAACGGCCAATATCAAGCTCATTTTTCCTTTATAAAAGATAGTTCCAGCTTGGGCCACTCTCGCGCCCAACAATCTTGCCAAAAGAAAGTAACTTGACAAGATTAACAAATAATTCACACGAAAACAGCACATGGAAGTCTACAATTGGTTCTGTTTACATAAGACATAAGTTAGTACACCCCAAGAGCAGAAAAAAGGTAAATTATGCTTCTCATCAATCTACAATGGGATTTAAATAACCCATTTCAAACAAAAACCAACTATGGAGTTCCATACGTATTTCCTGTAACACAAAACAAATGGCAGTCTAAGATTGAAGCACTAAATTACAGCCCTTCAATACATTGACACCATTTAGCCCAATAAAGTGCATTTAAAACAAAAAAAAATATTTTTTTTTATTTTTCTTTCTTTCATTTTTTCTGAAATAAAATAAAATAAATTTTTTGTTTTGTTTCCGTGCATTGCTAACAATTGCACATATATACCTACGCACACCAAAAAATCAAACAAACAATCAAAATACCCCACGAAACATTTATTTCCTCCTAACCAACATTTTTTTTTCTTTTTTCTCTCTTCATTTCACAAAAATTTTATATCCATGCAAAATTTTAACTTAATTAATAAAACCATAAGTGGCAAGATCTTTACATTTGAAAGACATTTCAGCCTTTCAACGGGGGCAGTATGTTCAGGATCGAACCCAGTGACAGCAGTATATGCAGGATCTTGAAAGAAAGAAAGAAACGTAAAAAGAACCTTCATAGTGCATATTCCTGTGATAATCCTGATACTTCCGAGGACGAAGAAGACAAAGATTCACCTGAAGCAGTTGCTGCTCGTTTTAGGAATGGCTGTGAATGCTCATCTAATTGTTTCATAGCATTAGATTCCGATAAAGTGTACAAACATAGATTGAATATCGCAGAGTTAACTAAAAACGAACATGATATGTATTTAATGAGTGTAACAATGGCTTGTATGGCCAATAGCAAATCAACTTCTAGGCAGAAAGAACGGCAACGTCAACGAGCAACGTATGTCTATCAGGGAAAGCGAATATGTCTGGTAGCTTTTCTATTTTTGGAAAATGTATCACTCTATCATATCAATCGAGCGGATGTATATTATTCATATAAAGATCACGGAAGAAAAACGGATGAAAAACTAATGGGTTACTCCACATTTAGGCATTTCATGAAAAACCAATTTCCACAAATAAAATTTCAAAAAGTTGATCACTCTGGAAGGCATCCTACTGGAGAGTGTGGTAGTACCCCAAGAGTAAAAAGATAACAACAATATCAAAGAAACTGCAAGAGCAAAAGCTTCTGTTAAGATAATACCTGAAGAACTTTCATTCAATCTCGACGTTTAATCAGAGGTAGTCATCAAAGAAAACGAACATAGTATTAGTCAGAAATACTAAAACGTCTTACTTTTCAATAAGCGCAGTGTTAGAAAATTTTGCGATCTCAGAATTTTCTGATTCCAACTAGATTTGTTGAACAATGTTTATAAAGAAAAGTATTTTCCCCGCAAATATATCCGAAACTTTCAGGGATGTCTTGTGGGTCGAAATCAGCGCTCAATTTATCCACTGCGTTATCACACTTGTTAGCGCTGCTACCCATAAAACTGCTATGTTGAGCGGCAGTAATGTATAATTTCCCGCGTGGATTCTGCAACAAAAGAAACCACCAAGAACCAAATTTTTTAACAAATTATAAATTATTTTACCTAAAACAAAATATAAACATTTTGTTACACCATGTCAGCTGTCACGTCAATACAACTATATCACACAATGTTAACAACTTAGAGAAATGAAACACATTTTAAGATAAAATGGAAGGAAAGTACGTAGTGGAACGAAATAGTGCCATCTACATTGCGCTAGAGACATCGAATCTAACACAATTCCATGGATCAATCAAATTTCCCTATTACCATGAATCAAGTTCTAGGAAGTAAGTATGATTCGCAATTTTATTTGATTCAAATTTCAGTAGCACATACTGTACAAATTAATTTGTTTTCATTGCAAGTAAGTATATTTAACAAAGCGAAAGTCATTTTATACCATATTGATTGAAATTAACATAAATTAGTTTAAATTACTTTAAAGATATTTAGCAAAAACCAGCTTGATAGCAGCAATGACTAAAATGGTAACACTGCATAAACACATGATGAGTTGCAGTTGCTATGCTGGGTTATTGTTGCTATGCTAGGTTATTGTTACTATGCCAATTATTGTTGCCATGCGCCTTTGACTACCGTTCTTTGGTGCCGTGTGCAAACCATGGCTATAGTATAAACAGCAATTTAACTTGACTCGATCTCTTTTTCAGTTTGGCAGTGCAGTGAGTGACTTGATAATTTTTTCTTAGTGGTATTTCCTAGTGTTGTGAGTTTTTATTAACAGTCTAACGCTTTGTTTGGTTGACAATTGAAATAAATTTTTCTTATTCTGGCTTGCGACTAGATTAGGAGATTTATTAGGATAGCGACTAAATAAAGATAATAAGAAATTTTACTAACATTAAACACTTTATTGTGGGTGACGACTACAATAAAGATTCTTATTACGGGTAACGACTGTAATCAGAAAATTACTAATAAAACACTTTATTGTGGGTAATGACTACAATAAAGATACTTATTACGGGTAACGACTGTAATAAGAAAATTACTAACAAAACACGTTATTGTGGGTAACGACTACAATAAAGATTCTTATTACGGGTAACGACTGTAATAAGAAAATTACTAATAAAACACTTTGTTGTGGGTAACGACTGCAATAAAGATTCTGTGGGTTTCGACTGCAGTAAGAACTACTCACCTCACTTTATTCTGGGTATCGACCAGAATAAAGAATATCCCAATCCCAACCTCAATTGAAATTATTGAAATCAAGTCAATCAACTGCCAAACATAGATCAGGTGAGTATAAAGTTTATTGCAACAACATTATTATATTTATTATATATCTTATATTTTCCGTTTATTGAAATTTGATAAAGTGAGCTATTAGTATTTTAATTTTATCGAGTATTAAAGCTCTAGTTTAACAGTGAAGTGTATAATTTGTAGACAAACAATTAAAACCACTAACTTTATACCAGTGGCATCAATTTTCACCACATTTTTCATTTTTTGCATGTACGCTCTGACTACGGGCAGTACATCCAGTAAGGGAGTAACTACACAATTTCCCGAGGACCAACCTTTGCTAGCTCATTCAATATATTTTCGATCTCCAATGATATGTTCCTATTTGCGTGACCTAAAATTTAAATTAGCGTGTCCTGATACACTAAGAAATTATTTGCCGATCAAAGATATTTTTCCAGGAATATATCTTGAACTATTACATAGACTAAAACCAATTTTTGAAAAACAATGCCTAATTGCAAGAACAGGAATATTAGTTCTAGATGGATTACATATAAGGAAAGATTTAGAATACAATATGAAGCAAGACATCATTGAAGGAGTAACGGATGACGGATCAAAACGAGAGGAGGGCTCCGCCACGGATGCGTGGTCCTTTCTAATTAGAGGCATGTTTTCAAATTGGTCATATGTTATAGGCCATATTTTTTCTGATGGACCATATCGCGGTAAATTGTTACAAGACTTTATGCTGCAAGTAATTAAATTATGCAAGAGCTGCTACATTAATATAATTGCCGTTGTATGCGACCAAGGATCGAATAACAGGAATTTCTTTACAAATCTTGGAGTATCTAAAGAAAATCCCGTTTTTCATTGCAACTCTGAACCAATTGTAGCATTATATGATTCAGTGCATTTATTAGAGGGGATCAGGTATACACTTTTGAAGAACAACTTAAAAAGTCCGGTGTTATATCTTGGGACCCTTTGCGAAAATTGTATAGCTTGGATAAAAATAGAACAACAAAATTATGTCCAAAACTTACACTGGAGCATATTCAACCAAATGAAAAAAATGAGGGTCAAAACAGCGGTATAAACAGTAACGCACCCAGGATTTGGCTTTGGGGGGCCATAGGTGTCCCAAGTCCTAACGAGTCTGAAAAATTGGGCTCTAAGGTCGCGTCCTGCACCCATCTGAGCACTTAGGGACTGCTATTGTACTATTGTAGATTAAAAGGTTTTATGTTATTTTATCGGACTTTACAATAATATACGGACCACATTTTATACGTAATTTGTAAATTATGTTCAGAAAACTGACATTCTGGAGGGGGACCGGTCTCGTTCGTCCCTCCTCTCGGTGCGCCCCTGGGTACAAACACTAAGTTGGATTGTATCATCTGCTATCCGATCGCTAATCAGAGCCAATGTTTTTGTGGATGACGCAGCTTCAGCTACATCAAAATTGATTGAAAAGGTAAATAATTTTTTTGACGCTATTAATGTTAAAACTGTACAAACTGCTAGTCCCTACAAAACTTCAATAAAAAACGAGAATTCTCACATTGTGAGTTTTTTTTAAAGACGTGCGAAATTATTTTTCAAAAGTTGAAGTGTGTTCAGAAAATCAAAGTAGTAAGCGAGGAAAAGTTCACGTTTTTGATGGCCTTGTACAGTATATGTTGATGAGTCAAACCAAGATGTGAAACTTGTCACCCAAAATATAATGAGTTGTGTGATGAAATAACAACTTAAAAACATTTTTTAGCGTTTGTTATATACCGGAGAATCCAAATAAATTCATTCTTGAACAAAGTATATAAATGGAGTGCTTAAGCTCTTCGAAATAGCGGAAAATATTGAAGGTTTCAAATTTTTATTAACTGGAAAATTACACCAGGATATTCTAGAGAACTAGTATTCAATTGTGCGAGGTCAAGGAGTTTACAACAGATATCCTTCAGCAAAAGAATTTAACCATCATATTAAACATTTGGTATCACGCAATATGATAAAAGCGGAAATGGTATCAAAAGCATCCAGTGACGAGGCTGACACTACGACTCCAATCCCAGATGATTTTCCAAATGACCTTAAAGTGACCGACTCTGAATTCGAGTTGATTGAAAATGATATCGGTGAGGAGTACAAATATATCTAACGATGAAAAAAAATGAAGTTTGGATAGCAGAAGGTGCTCAAATGGAAGAATTTTTTCAGAATGATATTGATCAAATAGAAAAATTGTCGTTTAAGTATTTTACAGGCTATGTTCTCTTCAAAATTATTAAGAAGCTTAAATGTGAAGAAGAACTTGTCGACTCCAATTCTACCTTAAATATGCCAAATGATTATTTTATATATTACAAGTCCTACGATCCAGTCTGCGCTCAAAAGTCCTTCTGAAGAATCCTTCGAAATTAGTATAATTGCTCTCATATGTTCAAAATTTTGTTCAAAAATAATGTTCACCGGAGTCAGCTGAAGGAAACCTTGATGGACATATTCTGTAGCGAAATAAATGAATCATATCCACACTGGTTTGGAGAAGAATCTTGCAAACAACATAAAGTTACACTACTCTACGTGTATTAATCCGCAAAAATTCCAATTAGATTACAGAAAAGTGCAGAAATTCCAAGGATAAGTCTTCGTTAATGCTTGGGTGTTACGTAAGGGATTTCAATTATTTACAAATAAATTATTTTTTATTGCTCTGTTTCAGCGAGAAATGAACTGTTTCAAAAGGTTGGACGGGATATGCATGGCACAAAAATGAATAATATAATAATTTACCTATTCTAATATTACTTATTACAAACATGTATTTGATATTATTATTATTTATTAAAATTGTAAAACATGCTTAATTTGATTGTACTATGTTCCCTTAAATCTGCTACCTGCTGCAGTCAGCAGTATCGAAAAATTGGGGCGGTTTTGAAGTTACAAGCGCCTTATATTTAATTTAATGTTTTTACAGAAAAAATTGAGGCTTAATTTTTATTTGCAAAGGAATATACAAAAACATTGATTCGAATAATCTCTAAATACTTTGTAGCAGACAGAAAAAAAACAAATTCGCGAAAGAAATCTTAATCGCATGTAAGGAACTTAAATGCAGTTAATGCAATTCACGTATTCATGCATGTACTATATTTTAAACATACAGAAACATCAAGAAATTTTTCCGTTTTCCATTTCTAGACAACGAGGAAAAAGAAACAAAACATGAAGATTCGATTAAATCTGTGCTGTGATATGGCGCTATTTCTTATCGAAGACAACTTAATTCTCTCATATTTTCCTCATTTTTGTCAACAGATGGCGGACCTTTTATGAACCGAAATTCTGCCAATACAGTGATTTAGTTTGCCTTGCTTTCGTTCTCTATTATACTTCTTACTCAATGCTTGAACTCAACTAGCGCGCTACTACATACTACACATCCTTGCGTATACATTGGATGCTCGTTATTTACTTTCGTGAAATTCAAGAATTGCTGCCTTTGCTATTCACTATGGCACCCAAATGTAACTTAACAAACACAACTCTGGCTTCAAATGCGTCGATTGTCATTTTTCCATGCAGCCTGCTGTAAATTGTCCGTGGAGGCTACTAATAGCATTCTCACTGGGACAGTTTCCTTTCGGTGCTCAGGCTGTATCAATATAAATAACTCTAGTATTTGTGGCACGACGATAACGAGGAATTCAACATTCTGGCGGTTGTCCATAATATGTTGTTGTATGCCGATTCTGGCCCACTTTTTTAAGCCTCCAGGATTTCACCACAGATAGCGCCACCGTCGCTAGGTGGTTTGAGACCGTGCTAAATGTAGGTTGGTGTCCTAGATACGCAATTGCGTCTTGGATGCACCATTGTGTCTTGGGTGCACCATTGAGTCTCGACTGCGCCCTAGCGGGATTTATCGGTACTACCGGGAAGTGTAATTTGGTCTTGTCTTGTGGTGCGCCTAAATGTAGGCTTTTTATCATGATTTTTTGAGCGCCTAAATGTAGGCTTTTGGTTTTGAACTATAATTAAAGTTAATAGTAGGAAATTTTTGTTCATGCCAATGGACTCTTGATGGGGGTATGTGGGGGGGGATAATTAAAATAGGGAGGGGGGTAATGAAATTTTCATCAGAAATCCTCTACGGGCTCTGGTTTTCGAGATATTAGCGTATTAATAATTCAAGTTATTTTTGCTCATGGAAATGGATTCCTGGTGGTGTGGAGTGGGAATTTTTCATCAGAAATCCTCTGGTTTTCGAGATATTAGCCGGAACTACCCGCATGCCTTGGTTTTGCTGTTTTCTTTTATTAGCGGGAGAGTTCTAGATATCAGTATGACGTCATCATAGTTTTGCTGCACCTAAATAAGTCTTCTTAGCAGGGAAGTTGTTGATATCAGCATTATTCGAATTTCACAATATGACATCACCATGAACAGATTCTAGACGATGTCAGTGAGGGTTCTGGGTTATGTGTATTGAAAAGTCTTTTGTTTTATAAACATTTGTTTTTATTTCCAATAAAATTTCTTATTATAAAAGTATTTCTTATAGCACATTGTCCAATATGAACTTGGCAAGATGGCGCATTTGTGTTAATCTCTATTAGTTTTCCACAGTTGTATTCATCTTCGACGTTGATAATGATTTCACCCTCACCAACTATCTTCTGCACCCAACGAACTTTTTCAGCTCCCTTTACGTATACGGTTTTGTTTCGAAGCAGTGGTTCAACTATAGTGTACAGCTTGTGATACGGTATGTAGCCATCATCCCAGCGGAATCCATGAAAATTGTGTTGAAGCCATTTTACTTGTCTCTTTTTTGCTGAAGTCAAATCTTTGTATCTGAACGGCGGTTAAAATATAAAGTGCTGCATCTGGTTTTCATTGTTTAAAATTGCCAGTTCTTTAGTGATGAATTCATTGAGATTTGTTTTGAATCCTTGGACGTCTACGATGACAGCCATCTTCTTAATTTAACTTTCTAACTTCACTTGTCAGCGGACTGTATTCCACTATTCGATCGTGTAGAAGCAGGCAATATGCTGTTGTATTAGCTGGTATATTTTCAGAAGTCTTGAATTCTAGCCTTATGTCATCAGGTCCAGTTTTTATTGTTTCATTTTGATGTGAGCAATCAATGACAGCAATCGGAGCATCGGTTTTGAACTTCTCCCATGTGAGGAACGGCTGATTGTGATGACCATAGTATGATTGTGTAAACTTTATATACATCTCATACAGCAATGCGTATCTATTCAAATAAAATTTCAAATTCAAATCATCGTAGGGATATGATTCTGAGTTCAAATGAACTGTAACATCGGTGAGTTTTCAGTGATCAAATTTGCTAGCATCCTTGGTTTTATCATTCCTTCGATCCGTTTGTACTGCTAAGATGATAAATCGAGGTTTCTCCAGTTGAGTGGAAATCTGAACTGACCAGGTTTGATGCGTGGATTCCGGTAGTACTGGATACTCATATATGTCCCAGCTGCGGAATGGTATTTGTATCGGGCGACCTCTCCCGATAATTTTAAATAGTTGCAGCTTTTCATCAAGGGATACTGGAACATGTGGAATGCTCCATTGAAGTTTGGTAATTTCAATTTTCACCACATCAGTGGGTGATATAATGGCATTATCGTCTGTCCTGCTCCGGATCAATATGAGTTCATGTTTGGAATTTATCAGAATTTTCTTGTAATCTTCAGCGAATCCCAATAAATATTTCAGAGGTACACAATAGTTGAACAGTCCATTGGCTGGTATAACAGATGAATCTGGTGACCAGCTGCCGTTGAGTAGTATCCTGCTTATATTTGCATTTAGCGATACGCAGTTTTTTAATGTTGTCGCAATCCCAAGATTTCTTGTACGATCGATTTCCACTGCATTTAATTCATAGCGTATTTCCTCAAAAAGAAATGGTAGAGCGTTGTTAGCTAATTTTGCAGTTGCTGAAACGGCTCCATCCAGCTTTGTGAGCGACCCCTCAATGTAAAGAAAACTCCTGCTGGGTAGAAGATTCAAGTCCTGATGTTGTACAGAGATACGGATTTCATCGCTGTTTTTAAAAGATGTTAGAAATGGTGAATAGGAGTGATGTTCAAATTTAGTAACACTGTTATCAAAGCAAGCGTCTGGTGCAATATCTAGTATTCCTTTATTCATTGTTTCAGCGTTAAGCCTATCGATTGTAAATATGCTGTATTTGCAGGTGTTAATGTAGGTCTTGACCGCTTCAAGGTTGTCCGCTGACTAATGATCTTGTCTGCTCCGAACTCGTATTTATCATTATTGTATATCAACATGCTGTGGCTTCAAATGTAACCTGATTGTTATAGTCTCTCCTCTGAAGTTGATTAAGTCACTATCTTGGTCAAGGATTTTCAATGTTAGAGAACTTATACGTTTGGTGTTCACAGGCAAATAGATTACATTTTTGGGTACCTCCACTATTTTATACCCAGGCCCAACGTTCGGGGAAAACTCGTGGAGAGTGTGTACTTGTGTGTTGTTGAAGAATTATCCTGATATAATATTACATTCGATGCGTATAGTATTTACTTTAATGATGTTGACTGGCAACTCTGATGTATGCACTATATTAGCAGATAAGTTTCTTTTACTGAATCCTAGCAGAGGAGCTATGGATCTCTGTTTTTCAAAATGTATTTCTTCAGTTGCCTTAATGTATTATTGTTAGCCTTTATCGCAACCTTTATCCTTTTCCCTTCTTTATCCAAGTATCCTTGTACATATTTTGCTATATCAGCAATCTCATAGGATCCAACAGGTATCTCAACAACCTCATTCCCTACATGAACCAGATTATTGCTCACATCAATATTTGGTATAGAGTTGTATGTTTGAAAATCAATTAATCCACAAACATAATCCGCTGCTAGCTCCAGCGGGGGAAAGTACTCAGCAGTGAGTAGAGATGAATTTCCTGTGAGAGTAAGTGTTAATGACATGGTGGTTGATAATGAACTGTGACAATTTCAATATAGATACATTTATTTATAGATAATAATTAATGGCTATAACAATTATATAAAAACTCTAAACATAAGTGACCGCAAATTACTGCATCATAATTCTGATAAGAACTGTAGTTGTACGTAATATTACTACCCAAGTAGTTTATGAGCTCCCTTGGTGGTTGCAGATTGCCAAAGCTATCAAAGTATTCGATGTTATCACCTTTCTTGTAGTACGCTACCCAGTGTGTACCTGCTCCAGTTGAGATGTCCAAGTTAACAATACCGGTTTCTCGCTTCCATGGCTTTTTAGGTAGATTATCACGCATAAATACTCCTCTGAAGTGCGGTAAGTGTGTGGTATGCCTGCTGCACCTCCCGATAGTGCTCCCAATGGTGAAAGCCCAGCAAACAACGCCAGCCTTTGGTACAGGTATCACTCGTGGAGTTTTAATTGATTTCTTCTTGCTTTTCACAATATTTTTAGCTGCACTAAGAGCTATTTTTGTAGCTTCCATCAAGTCTTTTGGTTTTTTGATTTTCAAAATCTTACGTGCATTTCGTACTGCTTCTCGGAATGTGGGTTGGCGTTTATTTTTAGCCTTAAGACCCATACTTAGCTTAATTTTAGCCTTCATTGCGTTTGTTATAAGCCAAGCGTTGGCACGTTCACTCAAATTTGCATCCGTAGATTTTGCACGCTGCCAGGCTTTTTCAGCTAATATTTTATCAGCTATATGTCGATCACTTGTATCTTTATGTCGCGAGTATGCTATATCGTGTCCTTGCAACTGCGACGTTCTACCTCCAGAGGAAGCCAAATCACATTCAGTGTTTATTTTCGATGATGTAGCATGTGAAAAGCAAGATAATGTGCGATCCTATTTTTGCATGGGTCGTCACGAAGATATAGACAGCTTCTATCTCTGTCAAACATATACGCATATACCAAAGCATTTAATACGTGACAATGCTAATTTAATCATCTTATTCAAGCAAGATGACTTGAATTTGAAACATATCTATAATGATCATGTGAATACAGACATGAAGTTTGATAAAATTCGAAGAGCCTGTGCTGCGTGTTGGAAGGATGAATATGGTTTCTTGATGATTAATAAGGATAGCTCATTAAACAAGGGGCCCTACCGTAAAGGATTTGATACCTTCATTGTACTATAAAAGGATGAAACATGCGAAATATTCATAAGTCGAAGTTGTAACTCAGCCGAAAGCACACCGAATCCTGTGGAACTGCTGAGTAAATTAAAGCTGTTCACCTGTTATCAGACCTGTTTGAAAAGCTGTTAAGCTGTTATCAAAGCTGTTTGGAAAGCTGTTAAGCTGTTATCAGAGCTGTTTTAAAAGCTGTTAAGCTGTTACCAGAGCTTACAAGGAATGCAGTGCGAAGGAAAATTAAAGCTCTAAAGACGGGAAGGATTGAAGCAGAAGCTCAACTTGAAGAAACTTTCAAGCCAATCACCAAACCCTTAAAAGAGTTTGTTATCAGAGTCAAAAACGAGCCACCAGTCAAATTGGAACCAAAAGAAGAAGAAGAAGAAGACAACGAAATTGTGGAACCTTTTACACCTCTAAAACGAAAATATGTGAAAATGGAGACTAGTAGCACACCTATAAATTATGGAGATTATTCCTTGACATCTGAAGAAGATTTCGCAACACCCAAACATTCAAGAACATTGACAGGAAGGTCTCCTGTCACCTCCTCCGATACGTCTGGATACATAGTTTCAAACTATTTAAAGCTATTCACTGATAATAGCCCTAAAATTGATCCAACCTATGGAGTTTACTATGATAACAACGCGTGGAGAATCGGTAATTCAACGTTTGATGTTGATGATGTAGGAAATATTGTTATCAAGGGGAAGAGCTATAAAACAACTTTGGGGTTATGTGAGCTGCCATTTATGAAGGATCCTGTAAAAAGTCTATATACTAAAGAGGATTTAACTAATTATGGATCTATTTTGAGAGATACCAATGCATATAAGCGTGACTATGCTGAAGATGGGCAAATAAAGGGTACTAGAGCGGCTAAGTATAAAGCTATAATCAGTAAACTTATACAGCATAAAGACTACATACAGCATGGGACTAATGCGTCTGCCTAAAGAAAACATTGATCACATTTACTGGGATGATCCAAATAAATTAGTTGATAGACTGCGCCTTCTAACGGCATCAAAGCAGGCTGGAAACACCAGTCACAACAATGAAATTGTATCTATCCTGGAGGAGTTGCGACAAGCAGATATTATAGTTTAAATAATACTTCATTACCATACTTCATCACAATCTACAGATGAGCGTTGACAAGTTTGGACGTTTCTCTAAGCGAGGATATCTTGGGAAACCAGGTGAACGTGGACCAACAGGAGCTCAGGGGCCAGCTGGTAAACAAGGAACTCAAGGATCAGATGGTATACGAGGAGCTCAGGGTGCAGCTGGTGAACAAGGAGAGCGGGGTATTGCATTTAATTTAACGATAAACGGAGACTACGATCTAAACTCAAAGTGTATAAAACGACTTGGTGAGCCCCTTGAAAATGATGATGATACTACCAAAGACTATGTTGACAAGAAAATTAAAATAAGTGTTGAACAAATAAAAAAAACTATTAATATAGAGGTGACAAATTTAACGCTATATATCAATGATGAAATTGCGAAGATCGAAAACTATCTGTTTACTTCAGTAATAAATAAGAAAGACTTGACACCAAAAGATGGTGTATATGAGTAAAAACTCTTGAGACATCTGTTTCATTTATAATTACGATGAGTAAGAGACAAGTGGTAAATGAGCTGCATAAACCAGCGAGAAAAAATTTTAAACGACGTCGTGTGATTATCAAAGGACTAGATGACTTGTGGCAGGCAGACTTGGTTGAAATGGATCCCTACAAGTATGTGAACAAGGGTTACTGCTATCTGCTGACAGTAATTGATACCTTCTCCAAATACGCATGGGCAATTCCATTTAAAGAAAAACTGATGTAGAAGTAAGAGATGCCATGCATTCTATATTAAGCGAGGGACGAATACCTAAAAACTTGCAGACTGATGATGGAAAGGAATTCTACAACAACCTCTTTAAAAATCTAATGCTGAAGCATGCAATTAATCATTACTCTACGTACAGTTTCCTCAAAGCATCAATAGTGGAACGATTTAACCGAACTCTAAAGGATATGATGTGGAAGGAATTCAGTTTTAATGGAACTTATCAGTGGATTGGTATGGTGAAGAAACTGCACACTGAATACAACTCAAGAATACATCGAACTACGAAAATGAGACCACGTGATATCAACGCCTCCAATGAGAAACAACTGCTTTCAACTATATACAATCATATAAAGATTGTTGTTCCTGCAAAGTATAAAGTTGGGGATTTTGTACGCATCAGCAAATAAATACAAGCATATATTTGAGAACGGCTATACACCAAACTGGACAGCTGAGATTTTTAAAATTATTAAAGTTCAAAACACAAACCCCATCACATATCGGCTGGAAGATTATCAAGGAAATCCAATCACAGGAGGCTTTTATGAATTAGAGCTGCTGAAAGTTAAACACCCAAACCTATATCTCGTAGAGAAAATCTTAAAGAAGAGTGGAGATAAAGCTTACGTTAAATGGCTCGGATTTTCATCAAAACACAATTCTTGGATTAATAACAAAGATGTTTTAAAATTTGTTGAAGAAACAACTATAATACAATTTAAAAATAAATTTATAATTATAATTAAAATATCTTAGACTGTGCTACAATTAAAACAAAGTACTTAAATAAATGAAACTAAAACTATAATACATGTTTTTGATTTACAATAATGAGCTTAGATTTCTATACTTTCTGTGCTTGTTCCTTGTTGATCTGGAACTGAACTTTCTGTGCTTGTTCCTTGTTGCTCTGGTGGAATTGAGTAATGTCCCCATGGTAGAGTATCCGTTGTACCACTCAAAATATATCGCTTGTTATCATGTGGACTTAAAGCTATCTTCTTTTGGTTGATGGTGTAGGCATTGTGGTTATTCGATCGTATGCAGCTCTGATTTGCAGTTAAAAGCTGCTTGTTGTTCTGGCATTCAACGTAGTCTTGGAACTTTATATGCCTCTGAACAACATTTGTCTTTATTCCCTTGGCTTTTTTTACAGTTTTACCATCATTTATTCGTAGGCTATACATTTTCGAGCGGAGGCCTGCAAATTCACACATGATTTTCCCGTTCAGCTCATCCTTCATAAGACCAGGAACCTTTTTATTCATATGCGGTATATTGAACTGATTATTTACAGGGTAATCACTTGTATCGAATTTATCAATATTTTCAGCCATAAAGTCATATATGTTTCTCTCTTCAATTTCATATACTAGGGAGTCTGTATCGGTATACATGACTTTACATTTATCATCAAACTCGCGCTGCATAAAACTGTAATGGAAGTCGTAGAGGCATGTTTTTGAAATTTCCAAGACTGCCATGCCAATATAGAGTGGCTTATTAAACAACATTTTCTGTCTCCTTAATCCACAGCAACAAAATTCTCATCAAATATTTTCGTACTGTGGAAGTTGGGAGCTGCAATCAGAGCTTTGGCACCATGTCGGCTTTCCCACTTTACGCAAAGCTTGATGTCACTATACTTGCGTACATTTTCCATGGTTTTACCAAACGTAGCATTATTCATCTTTTTATAGCTGTCTTTTTCATGATCGCTGGTAGCCTGTTTCCGTTTGGAGGTATTCAAATAAATGTATGGTTTAAGCCAAGCTGACTGGTTGAATTGCAGGATCCGGTGTACTTTTTTTAGGATGAGGCCATGTGATAAGCATTGTTTCAAATTTCGATAGTGTATAATATATTTTTCTTTATGGTGTAATGTTGTTAAAAGTTTTTCTAATTTTGAACCTGGTGGTGCTGTATGCTCAGAGCAAAACGGTAAGTCTTTATGCTTATCATGCAGATGTGGTGGACATTCTAAATCAACTTCGAATATGTTGGTGAATCATCAGGAATTTGGAAAACATCAATATCGAGACTATCAGCCCATCTGAATCCTCCGGTTGGTAAATGTTGTGACATGGCCCATCCATAAAAGTTGTTAACATCATAATATATCAAGTATTTTTGTTTTTCATCTGGGTTAAAATCATCCATATATTTATTGTTGGCTTTACTGTATCTATTGGAACATTGGCTTATACCTCCTCGAATACCTCTCTCTACGAATAGCAGTATGTCAACATTAGTTATCAGCTCCAGTTTCACTTTGGTATATTTTAACATTACATCCCATGTTAGACCTGGCATGGTGTAATAATGTGCAGGATCTAAATTGTACGTCTTCATACAGACATCTCGAAAGTTCTCGAATACATCGGCCAATAGAAGGACATCAGTTTTCAGGTATAGATCGGAATATTCGCCAAGTGTCTGTATTTCAACACACCTTTTCTGCGTGGCTGTAGTCCTCAGCAGATATATCACTGTCAGTCATTTTATTATAGAATTGTTCCTGTGCCGGTAAGTGTTGGAAATCCAATTTTGCCCAATCGTCAACGAAGTCGTATGGGAAGACACCTTTGCGCGTAAGTAGTTTAAAGTCATCATCATCCAATTCCTGCCATACAGCTCTTGTAATATTTAATTTATCCATTGGTAGCAATGATGATAGCTTATCTAACGATTCTGCCATAAAACGGAAGGAATCGATGAATCTGAATTTGATATGGCTGCCTTCAACGTGCTTGGTGAATGAGATATATCTTTCTTTATTTATTGGTAGGAGATCCACTTTCCCAGGAATAGATGTAGCTATATCCTTAATAATGAAGTGAGCATCATATCCAGATAAGTTGTGAAAAGTGACTGGAACTATGGAGCAATCTTGGTACATCAGATTGCATGCATTGTGCGCTGGCCCTCGGTATTTTCCTGTTAAAAGAATTTATGAAAAAATGAATTGAATTATGATTCTCAGTATTTACTTGTTAAGTGGCAATGGTCTCGGACTCGTTCCTCATCGGCTGCAAACGTTTTTTCACATATGTGGCAGCAAGTATTTTCCATATGTGAACGCCGTTCCTCTTTAGTCAGGGGTTGCAGTGGCCTGATGTTCAGCTTTTCCTGTACAGCTACGGAGACAATTTTTTGCAATTCTAATGCAAACCATTGTTGACAGTCCTTGCCTCGATATGCTCTGTAATATGAGACCTTAGCATCATGTTTGCAGTGGAAATAGAATCCTATGCTATGAACTTCATATTCCTGGATTCGCTGTGTATTTTGATCGTTTCCCTGAATCGGCTTCAATATTGACTCAAGATCAGCTTATACACAAAACGGGACTGGATTCTTATGGTTATAATTCTTATATTCCAATCATTTCTTTTCCTCTGATGGAAACATAATCCTACGGTCGTTTTGTTTCTCACATTCGGGAGTGTGTGATGTTAATTTTTCTTCAGAGTAAAAGTAGAGCAAACATCTGTCGCATATATGCCTCTTACTAGTATTTTTCGAAGTTTGTTTCGATACAAGGCGCGAAAGATCTTTAATCCAGCAGAAATGATATCTGCTGACATCATCATCATCATCATCGTCATCATCATCCATATGATCTTCATCATCATCAGCCTGGTCATAGTCATCTTGCAGCATTAAGAGATTTACATGTCGCTCCATCCTGTGTTTCGTAAGTCTAACTGGAACTGTGGTGAAGAGATGCTCTTTCTCTAGGATGAATACGTTTATTGATAAATCGTTCTGGTCTTCAAATTGCGTTATTTGCTTAATCGTCATGGGAAATGTTATTCCAGTTAAATTTAGCACAGTAGAATAATGTGGATATGATGAGATCCTTTCAGAATGAGCATTTGTAGGGTATAGCGCTGAGGTTACGGCTCACGCGAAGCATGCTTCATCATTATTTTGTACATTGATGCAAGTTTCTTTGATGCAATCTCCTTCGGCAGCGGTAAAGAAAATGATCCCCGAATCGGTTCAAACTTGTTGATATGCACCGCTAAATGTATTATAGAATGCAGAGCCCAACCACTATATTTCTCTTGAAACTCTTCTAGTTGAGTGAGTATTGGGTCGTATATATTTAATTTATACCACTCATTCAAATTATCCTCCACACTGATTGGGGCAGTTCTTGCTTGAAAGTACTTAATGTCTTTAATAACTTCATTATCACCAGTTTCTTTAATAAACTCACCGCAAAACGTTGTAGCAACTTTAATATGATATTGTTGTTTTAACGTATTCTTAATGCAGCGAGCAAGTAATTTGGAGGCATCTTCCATAAATAACTTAGGATCTAGGTGGCTTATATTCACGATAACACCTGCCCTAATTCTACCTACGAATGCTGTTTTTATTTCTTCCCAGTTAACAAAACCACTTCTTATTAATCGTTGATTAATTCCTCCACCTCGATGGGGAGCTTTGATTAACACCCTCAACGATTTAATTTGAGCAATACAGCTGTGCTAATGTTGTTTCATAGCATTCTTATTACACTTCCGAAATGCTGCTTGATATTTACGAATGTTTCTGTTGCACTCTTTAATAATATTGTTTTTATTCACAAAATTTGCATCACTTAAACACTTCAACACATCTTCTCGCAATTTCTTAATTAATGAAAAACTTTCAATTATTACTGTGATAGACATTTTTAATTTTTTTTATTCAACACTAACACTTTGAATCACTTAGATTGACTGGTGCTCCCCAAGAGTTTGCTTGCGCTTTTATAGCAACGGTTTGTAAACATGAATGATCCTGCTGCTACAATCATTGCACAGAATAAATTCCAACGAATTTGCTTACAGGCTGAGATGATATCGAATTACACGATAAGAAAATCACTCAAATTAATTTGATTACTTTATTCTGCTGCTCGAATTTGCAAATAAGATTGTTTACATGAATGCATACATGAAAATGTGAAAATTTGTTTACATTCCAATGAAACGTTTCGATCGGTAAAATTCTTGGAACAATAAAATTTTTGGCTGCCTGCAGGAAGTGTGGTATCAAATTATATGAAAAGAATAAACATGAATCATTTGCTGATATTGCTTAAATTTGTTTACAGCAGGATGTGAAAATTTGTTTACGAATTCCAATGAAACGTTTCGATCAGTAGAATACACATGAATCATTTGCTGATATTGCTTAGATTTGTTTACAACAGGATGTTTACGAATTCCAATGAAACGTTTTGATCACTAAAATTCTTGGAATTGGGTTGCTTACAGGAAGTGTGGTATCAAATTACATGAATCATTCAGCTTAATGTGCTGATATTGCAAATTTGCTTTAAACAGGATTAAACTTGTTTTGAAATCATGACTATAAATTGAGGAGCTGAATCAGATCTGCAATCATTTAAATTTTGGAATTCAAGGAAGCAACAAGGACTTAGAGTAAAACAATGGCTGGCGGAATGGAAGAACTAAAGAAGATGGAGCAGTACTCACCAACCCTGAAGACATCCCAAATGGAGCTGGACCAGAAATATAAGGTTGTTGCAGCAAGGCGATGCAAAACTGCATTTGGAGAGCGTGTGGTTCTCGAGTTGGAAAACTACCATCTTTTCTTCCTTCGAGGTACAGGAGAATTTCAGAGGACTCTTTGAATGAAATAAACACCAAGGGAGACTTCTACGTAATCAATAAAGGAGCAATCGGACCTTCATACAAAATTGAATTTGTTCAGCATGACGAAAATTTGTACCCATTTAATTATTATAATCGTTAAATAAAAAAATCAATAATGTGAAACTAGCTTTTATTATTAATATTTTCTAAATTATTAGTGATAATGAAAGTTACGTTTAGTACTAGTGCTCCACAAGTTTATATAATTGAATATGAGCTCAGAAAAGAACCTTGGGAGACATATGCTCTGGACCGCTTTCGTTTCCAAGATAGGATTCATAGAACTTCACTTATATTGCTGCCAATTTTGAATATAGAACATAGGGAAAAAGTTTATAACTTAAGATTTAGAAATAAATTATTAATTTGATGTGAATAAATATTGCAATTTAAATTTGGTTTGACAACATTATTTTCAGCAAAAGAAATAGTATCAATACACCTCCCAGCAACCATATTTTTACCTTAAACTTGCAGTTTTCTATTAAATATTTACAGCAAGTGTTGATATTACTTAAATTTGTTTATTTTATGAGAATTCCAGTAAAGCGCATCACACCACATTACTAATTGCCAATTAGCTAATTACCAACCAAGCTACTAATTGCCAATTAGTAATTATATAATTGCCAATTAGCTAATTGTTTGAACAAATGTCGCTAATATCTCGAAAACCAAAGCCCTTAAAGGATTTGTGATGAAAACTTCGCTCCCCCTCCCACGCCACACCGCCAAGAATCCATTTCCATGAGCAAAAATAACTTGAAACATTAATACGCTAATATCTCGAAAACCAGAGCCCGTGGAAATTTTATTACCCCCCTCCCTATCTTTATTATCCCCCCCCCCCCCCACATATCACCCCTCTAGAATCCATTGGCATGGACAAAAATTTCCTACTATTAACTTTAATTATTACTAATATTAATTCAAAACCAGGCGCAACACTTGAAAACAACAAAAGCGTACATTTAGGCGCACCACACATTAAAAAAGTGAAGCAAAAAACTTCCCGAAACCATAGCATGCTGCCACGTGTGGGCAAAAGTGAAGCAAAAACCTTCCCGAAACCGTAGCATGCTGCCACGTGTGGGACAAACGTGAAGCAAAAAACTTCGCCAATGCAAGAGAACCGTAGTACTGGAGCATGCTGGTAGTATCGGCTAATGTCACTAGACTTTTCAATACACATACCCCAGAACCCTCACTTGCATCGTCTAGAATCTGTTCATGGTGATGTCATGTTGTGAAATTCGAATAATGCTGATATCAGCAGCTTCCCTGCTAAGAAAACTTATTTAGGTGCATCAAGACTATGTAGACGTCATGCCGATACCTAGAACTCTCCGGCTAATAAAAGAAAACAGAAAAACCAAGGCATGCTGGTATTTCCGGCTAAGGCCGCTAGGGTACCTTACTCAAGAAATGGCGTTTGCGCCCAAACAGATGTCGCTAATATCTCGAAAACCAGAGGATTTCTGATGAAAACTCCCACTCCACACCGCCAAGAGTCCATTTCCATGAGCAAAGATAACTTGAATTATTAATACGCTAATATCTCGAAAACCAGAGCCCGTAGAGGATTTCTGATGAAAATTTCATTACCCCCCTCCCTACCTTAATTATTCCGCCCACATACCCCCCATCAAGAATCCATTGGCATGAACAAAAATTTCCTACTATTAACTTTAATTATTAGTTCAAAACCAAAAGCCTACATTTAGGCGCTCAAAAAATCATGATAAAAAGCCTACATTTAGGCGCACCACAAGACAAGACCAAATGACACATCCCGGTAGTACCGATTAATCCCGTTAGGGCGCAGTCGAGACTCAATGGTGCACCCAAGACACAATGGTGCATCCAAGGCGCAATGGTGTATCCAAGATACAAACCAATGCAACCAAGGCATGAACCTACATTTAGCACGGACGCAAACCACCTAGCGACGGTGGCGCCATCTGTGGTGAAATCCTGGAGGCTTAAAAAGCGGGCCAGAATCGGCATAGAACAACTTCTTATGTCTAAAGTGATGACAATAGCAAGGCAAAGCAGCTCGAATTTAACAACTCTTACTACACGGTTTCGACGAAATTAAAAAAATAGTTTCTACAGTGGAAGACCACAAAAGGAGAATTAAAGCTCTTGAGTCTGATAAGTCTCGACTGAATAATGAAACCTCCTCTTTAAAAGAACGTCTGCAAACCCTTGAAGAGAGATCCCTAACGAACTTTCTAGAGGTAAAAAATGTTCCAATGCTATCTAATGAACAATCCCTTGATATCGTTCGAAAGCTTCATGCATCACTGAAGTTACCTTGCGATGATGGTGATATCTTGAAAGCCTATCGCAAAATGAGCAAATGAAATGAAAACCCTATAGTTGTAAAGTATGTTTCGCAGTTGGTCAGGGATCGTACATTGGTAGCGTATAAGGTTTGCGGGAAACTTACAGCTGATTCTCTTAGCTACACAGAAACAAATATTATCTTTTTAAATGAATTTTTATCAAAAGAAAAGAAGACACCACTTTATATAGCAAAGCAGTTTAAGAATGAAAATGGATTTAAGTATATTTGGGTTAAGAACTCCAAAATTTATTTGAAAAAGGATGACAACTCTAAGCCTCATATTATATAAAATGAACCCTGTCTAGATCGTATCAAGCGGAACCCTCTAAACTGTGGCATACCTACATACCTACATATTGTTACAATTTTTCTTTCGTCTATTACCAGATGGCCGAGCGGATGCCAGTCTAATATGGTTACTACTAATTGGACAGGAGCCTCGAGGCCGCAGTTAGCAGGGATAAAGCTTGGCTTACTGATTCTGCAGTATCTTCTGAGACGGAACCTAATAGATAGCCAGGCAAGCAGATCTTCCAGCCAGATGAGCGCTATACGCTAGCATGAGCAAAAATCAAGCAAAATCTCCTCAGCAGGTGCAAGATGGTCCAACAAAGGTAGCGGTTCGACGCCGTCTTTTCCAAGGGAATCGTTCCTTCAAACACCCAGACAAAAATAAAAAACCGATGGTCTCGCTTTTTACTGATTTTCTTTTTAAACTTTATTTTTTCCTCGAGCCTTTACTATAAACAACTATAAAATTCTTTTGTGTGTTCTTCTTATGCCTCCACAACTAAAAGTGGCACCTAACCTTACTTCCTATCTCGTCGGAACCTACGTGATCTTACTATTACACCCTTTCTATTCGCTCTCTTACAAAATTTCCCTAGGCCGACCTCTATCTATGAAAGTTTACATCGGGTAAAGCTTCACTTTAACAAATTTGTTTTCTTTTTTAATTTTTGGGACTAGTTAGATTTAATTTTACCTTTAGAGTGTGTTAAAATTCAATTTAATAGATGTTTAGTTCGGTACAAATTCAAATAATTTCGGAACTAATTTTATCTACTTTTTAGGTTTACAGTGTGCAAAAATTCCATTTAATAGATTTTTAGTTTGGTACAAATTCAAATAATTTTGAAACTCATTTTATCTACTTTTAGGTTTACAGTGTGCAAAAATTCAATTTAATAGATTTTTAGTTTGGTGCAAATTCAAATAATTTTGAAACTAATTTTATCTACTTTTAGGTTTACAGTGTGCAAAAATTCAATTTAATACATTTTTAGTTTGGTACAAATTCAAATAATTTTGGAATTCGTTTGACTGTTCTTCTATTTTCCATACTTGCCGGAATTCATTTGCCCTCTACGTTTGATAAAAGTGGAAGTTGTTTATTGACATTCATCCTCATAGCTGTCAGAATTGGTTTGCTTTTATGCTGTAAAATGAACGATATTTATCAGCATTCATTTCCTATATCTGTCAGAATTGCTTTACTTTAGTAGTGTGAAAGATGAAAATTTTTTATCAACATTCGTTTTCTACATACGTCAGAATTAGTTGGCTTTAGTAGTGTAACCATGAAATTTATTTATCGACACTCATTTTCTATATCTGTCAGAATTAGTTTGCTTTAGTAGTGTAAAAATGAAATTTATTTATCGACATTCATTTCCTATATCTGTCAGAATTAGTTTGCTTTAGTAGTGTAAAAATGAAATTTATTTATCGACATTCATTTTCTATATCTGTCAGAATTGATTTACTTTAGTAGTGTGAAAGATGAAAATTATTTATCAACATTCGTTTTCTACATACGTCAGAATTAGTTGGCTTTAGTAGTGTAACCATGAAATTTATTTATCGACACACGTTTTCTATATCTGTCAGAATTAGTTTGCTTTAGTAGTGTAAAAATGAAATTTATTTATCGACATTCATTTTCTATATCTGTCAGAATTAGTTTGGTTTAGTTGTGTAAAAATGAAATTTATTTATGGACATTCATTTTCTATATCTGTAAGAATTGATTTGTTTTCATGGTTCCTACCTCCCTGACATGTACACATTTATGTGTTTATTTCGGTTAGCCGAATTTCGTTTCCCAAGGCGTGTCTAAGCAATTCAGTTTCAACTTATTAACATCCCCTTATTTCATGCTTGCTCGGGGTGCGTAATGTTTACCTCCTACTTCAGACAGGTCAACGTAGTTCATTGGTAGGTAATGGTAACGCTACGTCTAAGCACAAGCCCGGCAGAATGCCCGTACTACATAATTATACGTATGGTTTGCCCTTCGTAAAATCGACTGGTGTGGTATATTTGTGACAACCAGGTGTCGCGCGAATTGTAAGGATTGATTTGGGTTCAGTGTCTATTTCTGACATAGAGTCTGACAGCTGACCGACGGAGATGGCTCGGTTTTGTTTTTGTTGTGTTATTCGTTGTTAGTTTTGTGTTGCCGGGCCGAAAGTTTATTTTGTTACACTACCCTCCCCTCATAAGCTTGTACCTCCGTCCAAGCTAGCTGATCCCTTAGGAGTGGGCACCCGGTATAACTCTTGCATCGGGAAGTAAACGAAGTGGGAGGACAGGAAAATAAAAACGTTCGAACGAAGGCTAATTCAGAAGGAGTTAGTGGGAACTTATCTACTCTCTTAACGCAGAGACAGGTTGAACAAAGATCTTTTCCTTATAAATTTTATTCAGCTACCACGTATTATGGAAGTAATGAAGAAAGGATAGGAAAGTTAAAACGTCCACTGAAAGATAACCCAGAAGGGGTTAGAGCTATAGACGGTCAAGCAAAATTCATCTACTCATTTAAGGTAGAGATGGGTTCTACCAGGATCGTGTCCTTTTAAATTTTATTCAGCTCCGACGTATTATGGAAATAATGAAGAAAGGATAGGAAAGTTAAAACGTCCACTGAAAGATAACCCAGAAGGGGTCAGAGCTATAGACGGTCAAGCAAAATTCATCTACTCATTTAAGGTAGAGATGGGTTCTACTAGGATCGTGTCCCTTTAAATTTTATTTCAGCTCCGACGTATTATGGAAATAATGAAGAAAGGATAGGAAAGTTAAAACGTCCACTGAAAGATAACCTAGAAGGGGTTAGAGCTATAGACGTTCAAGCAAAATTCATCTACTCATTTAAGGTAGAGATAGGTTCTACTAGGATCGAGTCCTTTTAAATTTCGGATTGTAGAAAGAATGAAGAAACGCCCTTAACACTTTGTCGGACTTAAAATGTGCATGGCGAGTCAGAAACACATCCCCGACGTCACGCCGGTCCTTGGTCAGGGCTCGATATCGGTCTCGGTATCGAAAACCAAAGGCGCACTCGCAGCCCAGCAACCCAGAAAATCTGGTCCTCCAGTACGCCTCCGCTCCCCAACATTAAGATCAGTCGGAGAAGCCTCTGCAACCAGTAACCTAACCAACTGATTGCAGGACCTCTTCCGCACGGGACATCTCCCTCTGACCGCAGATCGACATTCGTTCGAGGGTGTGACCGCAAGTCCCCAGCAGGGATTAAAATTGCGAAGGCAGTCTGTCTTTAATGTGGAATTCCTACGGCAACGCGGCCTACGTAGGGTACCATGTGGGAGGAGTTTTGACTCATTGTCAAGCGAGGGAGTGTGAAAAAGTGGACTAATTTACAAGAGATATACCGGCCGCTAGGTTGGGCAGGTCCTAGGCGGCACCTTGGTATCCTGTAGTTACCAGTTAAGCTGGCTGGATGCCTTCTTAGGGCTACCAGGACGTATTAGTGATTATAGGGGGAGGTCGTTTCTTTCGCGGTATGGTGCCAGTCTGTCGACGTGAACGGTTCGAATTTTTCCACCTTGACACTTTTTTATTTTGAACACCACTTCGGTTACAGCGTCCGTGATCTTGTATGGCCCATCCCAGTCGCACTGCAGTTTTGGACACCGCCCAATTACGCGTCGTGGGAAATACAACCAAACAAGTTGACCTACTTGGAAACTGGGTTTCTTTGACCGCAAGTCATAGTATGTCTTCATACGCCGGCTAGCGGTGTTCAACATGACACGATTACTCTCATGAGTCGCATTCAGGGTCATGGTCAGATCGTCAAGGTAATCGCTAATCGACATAACTTGCGTAGGTGGGCTCCCTAAGACCATCTCCAGTGGCAAACGCAGTTCTCGCCCAAAAAGGAGTTTAGCCGGTGTCTGTTTAGTGCTATCTTGCACACTCGCGCGATATGATAGCAGTAGGTACGGAACATACTGGTCGCATTCTCTTTGGTGCCAATTCAAAAATTTCGCTAGGTAGTCAAGAATTGTTCGGTTAAATCTTTCGACTAAACCGTCTGACTGTGGGTGTAGAGCTGTTGTGCGCGTTTTCTCGACCCCGAACTTCTGCATTACTTCCGCGCTTGACACTGTAGACATCCAGCACACCAGTCCTTCACATCAGTACTACTACCCACCCAATAATATTTCTATCGAAGCTTACCTAGAGTCTTGTCAATGCCGAAGTGTCCACCACGTAGAGAATCGTGTACCTGATTGAGGACGATTTTTCGAAGAGATTTTGGGACTAGGATTTGTTTTATAGTCTCAGTCCCTTGACTGATTAGTCTGACGACAATGTTATTTTGCAATCTCAGAACAGACCACATTGAGCAATATGCTTTAATGTCCGGGCTGAGGTCTTTGATGCTGTCCTTATCTGGGCGCTGACCCGTAGTGAGCCAACTGCGAATGTGTCGTAATGTGAGGTCATCCTCTTGGTGTTGAGCTATATCCTCTTGCGCGGTAACTAGACGAATAGTGATGGTGTCTTTCTCTTCGAGCCGCTGACAATACTGACATTCAGTTGTTGAACAAGGACGACGCGACTTTGGATCTGCGTTACTGTGATTTTTACCTGGACGGTGCACGATTTCAAAATCATAGGCCTGCATGCGTTCTATCCATCTTGCTACTTGTCCTTCGGGACTCCGAAAGTTCATCAACCATCTCAAAGATGCATGGTCAGTCCGAATTATGAACTTTTTCCCCAGTAAGTAGGGCTGAAAGTGTGAGCAAGCTTTGACTATCGCAACCAGTTCCTTCCTGGTGAGACAGTAGTTTCGCTCCGGGCGACTGAATGTCTTGCTGTGGTACTCCACCACGTGTTCCATCCCGTCCTTAACTTGCGAGAGAATAGCTCCCCAAGCGTGTTGACTGGCGTCTGTGTCCAAGATAAAAGGTAAATTTTCGTCAGGCTGAGTGAGGATAGGCGCAGTGGTTAAGCGGTCTTTCAACTCTTCGAACGCTTCTTGACAGGCATCTGACCAGATAAACTTTCGACCTTTCTCCGTAAGCTCTGTTAGTGGCTTGGCAATAGCTGAGAAATTTTTCACAAACCGCCTGTAGTAAGCACACAGACCGAGGAATGAGTGTATATCTCTTCGTGTTTGCGGTTTGGGCCAACTCTTAACAGCATTCGTTTTGTCGGGGTCCGTTGATAATCCAGAGTCACTGATGATGTGTCCCAAGAACTTCACTTCTCTCTGACACAACTGACACTTCTTCGGTGAAACTTTTAAGTTTGCTACTCTTAATCGGGCTAAGACAAGAGGAGATTTTCTACCATTTCGAACGTGGAGGCGTGTATGATAACATCGTCCAAATATACTAGGCACGCCTGAGGTGGAATTCCTTGGAGAACGATTTCCATGCGCCTCTGAGAGGTTGCGGGGGCATTAGTTAGTCCAAATGGCATAACTGAAAACTCCCACAATCCACTGCCTGTAGTGAACGCGGTTTTTTCGCGGTCTTCTTCTTCCACTTCTACTTGCCAGTAGCCCGACTGTACGTCTAGTGTCGAAAACCAAGTAGAACCAACGAGTGCATCAAGAGTCAGATCAATACGTGGCAGCGGATATGAATCCTTTTTGGTGGGCTCGTTCAGCCACCTGTAGTCGACGCAAAATCTAGTCGAGCCATCCCTTTTTTTCACCAGCACGACTGGAGAAGTCCAAGGGCTACTGGATGGGTTGATAACGCCTTGGGTTTTCATATCGTGCACCAGATTTTTCGCTTCCTGACATTTGGCTAATGGAAGCCGCCTTGAAGGCTGTTTAATCGGCTTGTTGCTGCCTACGTCGATCTGATGGCGCTTATCGTGGTTCGGCCGAGGTCGTTTTTGGTTCGCGCAAAGACATCTTGATGTTCCAGCAGTAGCTTTTCCAGTATCAATTTCTGTTGGTGATCCAGCTTTACGGTGGGTTCCAGCAATCGATATAGTTCAGGTGGTAAACTCTCGGAGCTAGGTGTTACCCTCTTGGACGAGCTGACAATGTCTGCAGCCACTTCGACATCTGCTAGAGAAGTGTTAGCTTTCAGCTCGATTGGGTTTATAGTGATATTAGTCACACGAACTGTTATACTTCCGTTATGTGAAAGGCAGACCGCTGGCTCCATCCAGAGAGCCGGGGAAACGTTCTTGGGAGGTAGAACAAGTGTTTCTTGTTCACCGACCCCGGATTGTAAAGTTCTATGAAGCAGGTTGATTCAGCTGGTAGCGTACAATCTTGTACGGTTCTGACAAAAAGATCACCTATCTCTTCCATTATTGACACGGTCTCGTGGGCAATCTGGACAAAGCGTCTCTCTAAATTAATTGAACAACGGTGACCTGCGAGAAAATCCATTCCGACAATGCAGTATCCGTGCGTTAGTGGGATAGGAAGTATGTATTAATGCGTTAGTGGGAGTGGAGGAATGGATTAGTGTTTTAACGGAGAGCTTGTCAGCCGACAGATCTACCTATATTCACTTGTACCTGAATGTAGATACATACTGCATCCGACACCTCTTTGTTACAAAATCCTCGCGGGATTAGCGTGGGTGGCTGCACAGCAAATATGCCGCTAGCGATCAGCCGGCTTGGGGTGGTTCTTGCCACCCACATCCCTTGATGCTTGTTAAGCTGTGCAAAATCGTCAACATGACTGATCAGACAGACGGACGGACAGAAAAAAAAAGATCTAATGCAGGCTTCCTTCTCATGGTGGCACTTGAAAGCCTAAAGAGAAGAAAATTGATTTTATTTATATGCTGAAAAAAGAAGGAGAATAGAAGACCTCAGCAACGCCGAACAAGTGCTAAGCCACCCGGAGAGTTTACAACGCTGGCAAATGAGCGATTGAGAGAGAGTGAGAGAGCTGAGAGAGGTCTCTGATGTTGTTGAGACCCCGGCTTTGGGTAATGCTGGGCCCAATCGCCCCCATCCACCCTGGCTAAGCCTCCAAAGCCGTATCGAAATACTCAGCCCCATCTGTACGTGTTTTACATCTTTTGCCGTGTGTGTGAAGAAACGACCTCCCTCCTGTCCGCGACCATCCCCTTTATGGAACTACTCACTCCATCACGCTGAATCCGTTACCAACCTGTAAACAAAAGAAGAAAGCAACTTGGGGAAGGTGACCAAACTAAATAACCCAAAAGAAGAAGGAAGGCGTATCAAGGAACTCAAAATTTCATCAAGTCCAATTAAAAGTAGTGTATTTATTGAGGATGTTCAAGCATATGAATCACTTACGAGGGAGGAAACCCGATCACAAAAAGACTAACATGGTATACATACAAAAAAAAACTAAAGGAAACAAAGTCTACGGTTAATATTAATCTAGATCTGAATCCTTACGACTAGCCCTAATAAGCGCTTTCCTATTATGTGACTTATCGAACCCTGTGATCGACGCTTAACCTTAGATGTACACTAAATGATCTTAACACTGTAAAATTAGGAACAAAAGAACACAAAGCAAATAATAATACTTAGAGAAAATTTGAACTAACCTTGTGGTCCGCTATGGACTTACATAACACCTGATTTACTCATATTCGGGGTTTCCTCCTTTACCAAAAGGGTTGGACACTGGTTTTCCAACAATCTGCTAGCTGCTGCAGGACTATGTTGAAGTCTGAGTTCACCTCCTCGCTTCCCTGCTCCTTCGGATATGTAAGAGCGAAATGTTTTGCCATAACTTCTGCCAGAGGTATACTTCCTCGCCGGTATAAATCCAACTTGCCGTCACGCAGGAAAAATTTTCAAAATGATCTTTGTTACGTGCAAGGAAACTTTTCCTCAAATTTTCTCTCAGGTTCGCTACTACTATGGTATATAGGACTCACCGTCGCACAGGTAAATATTTCAAATAATGCAAATTATATGTGCACAGCATTAATACTAAAATTTTCTTTCAGTTCACCAGTAGAAGGATCTTTAGGAAAATCACTGTCGCACAGGTAAATATTCCATTTAATTCAAATTATGAGTGCACAGCAATAATAAACCAAAATTTTCTTTTCAGTTCACCAATCGAAAGATATACAAGAAAATCACTGTCGCAGGTAAATATTCTAATTAATGTAAATTACGACTGCACAGAATGAATCAATCAAAATTTTCTTTTCAGTTCACTAATACGAAGATCAACATAAAAAAAATCACTGTCACAGGTAAATATTCTAATTAATACAATTTAAGACTGCGCAACATTAATTCTAAAATTTCCTTTCAGTTCACTATTAGAAAGATCTACATGAAAAATAATCACTGGCGCACAGGTAAATACTTCAATTAATAAAATTTCTTGAATGCGCAACCTTAATAACAACAATTTCTTTCAGTTCACTGTTAGAAAGATCTATATGAAAAAATCACTGGCGCACAGGTAAATAATTCAAATACTAAAACTTATAAATGCGCAGTAATACTGAAATTTTCTTTCAGTTCACTATTGGAAAGATCTTTAGGAAAAATCACGGTCGCACAGGTAAATATTCTAATTAATTAATGAATGCGCAGCATTAATGCCAAAATTTTCTTTCAGTTCATTATTAGAAAGATCTATATGAAAAATCACTGGCGCACAGGTAAATATTTCCAATACTAAAACGTATGAATGCGCAGCATTAATAACAACATTTTCTTTCAGTTCACTATTGGAAAGATCTTTAGGACAAATCACTGTAGCACAGATAAATATTCCAATTAATACCATTTATGAATGTGCAACCTGAATACTAAAATTTTTCTTTCAGTCACTATTAGAAAGATCTTAGGAAAAATCACTGTCGCACAGGCAAATATTACAATTAATACCATTTATGAATGTGCAACCTGAATACTAAAATTTTTCTTTCAGTTCACTATTAGAAAGATCTTAGGAAAAATCACTGTCGCACAGGTAAATATTCTAATTAACACAATTTATGAATGTGCAACATTAGTAACAAATTTTTCTTTCAGTTCACTGTTAGAAAGGTTATTAGAAAGATCTTTAGGAAAAATCACTGTTGCACAGGTAAGTAATCCAATTAATAAGATTTCGTGAATGCGCAACATTAATAACAACATTTTCTTTCAATTCACTGATAGAAAGAACTACATGGAAAATCACGGTCGCACAGGTATATATTCCAATTAATAAAATTTACGACCAGAATGAATAAACTAAAAATTTTTCTTTCAGTTCACAAAATTTTCTTTCAATTCACAAAATTTTCTTTCAAAGCAAATCTGAAATTTTCCACTGCGGATTAGTCGCGAGCCGATCGACAATGCGCCGACGCCTGGAGTTCCCGCGGAAGATAAAAAAAACACGAAAGGAGTAAATCCCCAAGAAGGGAAAGCAAAAAAACTCTAAAGGTACGGTTTCGCTGGCGCAGCCAGCTGTATCAACAGGCTGTTACATCTTAGCCGCACGGTTCAGCTGTGCAGCCAAGTGGTTTCGCTAGAATGTCTGACTGCATTGGCACTCAGTTAAAGTGCTTGTAATTATCACATATTAAACCGCTATTAAGAAAAACTTAAATGAATAAAGTCATCCAATTTTTATTACTGGAAGAAGAGGAAGAAGGAGAAGAAATGTTAATGTTATTATCGAGTTTAAGGCAGCCCACCAATAATTTATTTCAAACTCGAAGAGTCGAAGGATATTTCAAGCTTCTTATAAATGGACAAATGCTGCTGCAGATCCCGTTCCAAGTTTCTGCTTTCTTTTTTGCTTAAAAAAGTTATCTCTGATCAATCTCCACCGTTTTTTGCACTCCTCATCTGAAATAATAGGCAATTAGTTGCAAAATTCATCGCACACTGTACTTGTACAATAGTATAGCATGTTATGAAATTTTTGATCTATTACCTCAAAAGTTTACATTCAATTTTGTTAATTATTAAAATTTGTTAAATTTACAGGTTTCTTGCTTCAGGAGAGTCCTACCGTTCACTTGCTTTTGGATTTCGTATTTCTCATAGTTATATAAGTATCATCATTCGTGATACATTAGGAATATTGAAAACAAAATTATTACCGTTATTTCTACCTGAGCCGACCACTGAAAATTTAAAAGAGAGAGCAGACGAGTTCTGGAAAAGGTGTGATTTTCCTAACTGTGTGGGCGCGGTTGATGGAAAACATATACGGATCTTCTGTCCCAATGAAAGTGGATCTTTATTCTTTAACTACAAAGATTACTTTTCCATCGTCTTGTTAGCTCTCGTCGATGCAAACTGCAAGTTCCTAATAATAAATGTCGGATCATATGGCAAAGAAGGTGATAGTGGAATCTTCGCAAAAAGCTCAATGGGCCAAAGTATATTTTCAGGAGCTCTCTTCCCAAAAGACAGCAACCTTCCAAGTTCAAATAAAGTGCTACCGTATGTTATAATTGGAGACGAAGCTTTTCGCCTACATAGACATATTATGAAGCCCTATACGAAGCCATCAGCTAATTCAGACAGAGAGAAAGCTGTTTTCAATTACAGACTGAGTCGGGCACGTAGAGTTTCGGAAAATGCTTTCGGTCTATTATGCCAAGTTTTTCGAATTTTTTACACACCAATAGCTGTTAAACCTGAAACTTGCGACGATATTGTTATTGTCGCTTGTTGCTTACACAATTTACTGCGAGATGCCTACTTAGAGAAAAATGGACAACCATATTATGAACATGATCCTAAGTTAAAATTATCAACTAATATTTCACCATTAAAAAAGTCTGGGGGATATTCTGATGCTGGTGGTTTTATCATAAGAGAAGAATTTACTGAATATTTGAATAGGGAAGGAGCTGTAAAGTGGCAAGAGGAATTTATTTCTAGACTAAGCTCTTAAAAATTAATGTATTATATCCTTCTTTTTTAAATTAACTATTCATAAAAGATATTTTTTGTCAATAAAGAGTAATAAAAAGTATAAATATATAATTCAAATTTCCTTACCATTTCTTCCAACGGATGCGGATACAGTTGACCATATATTTCCCCTTATATTAGCATCTTTATAATCTTTATTTTGGTGATCATATATAGCAGGATTCCTTTGAACTTCTTCAATTAACACTTCGTCTTCCGAATTAGAAAATTTTAAGGCCATGTCTTTACTTTTAATATCTTTACCGCACATATTAAAGTTTGACAAACGACTGAACTGCAATACGGCTGCGTCTCTACTGGTACAATGAGCAGTAAGGACGCAGCCGCATACAGCCGACATTTGCAGCCAGCAGTCGGAACGCAGCAACGAACACAGTTCCATTGTCTTACCTATGAACAGTGATTAGCAGCTGGCTGTTGCAGCTGGCTGCGCCAACGAAAACGTACCTTAAGACTGATTTTAAATAAAGACGAATCACTACTCAATTTTTCTGCGACCGTTCTCGTTCAAAGCCAAAAAACAACTCCTCTACTACCCGCAGTATCCCTACATTGCCAACGTTCTTCACTCAGCCACCGGCAAGCGAGCGCCTTTTTTCTTCCCAGAATTTTTTGTTCTTCTTTCAAGCCTGCTGCAACACATTGCATGATGGCATCACGCGATCTGTTACAGCTAGGCGAATTGCCGTTTCCGTCGCTTTGATGTGGTTGACTAGCGGTAAGTTTTAAACGAAAAATTGTATTTTGTGCTCATTTTGCACATTTTATAATTTTTCGACTGAAAAATATTCTGCTGTTGTTGTTGTTTCTTTTAGATCTGGACTTGTATGCGGGTATGTATAAATATGCCTTTATCTTTTCAGGAATTTTTTTAATATGAAGAAGTAGCATAGGGCTACTTCTTGTAAATACATAGATTTTATCTTTTATTTTTCCAGGAATTTTTTATACTATGGAGAAGTAGCATATGGCTACTTCTTGAAAATATATAAATTTTATCTTTTCAGGAATTTTCTAATATGAAGAAGTAGCATAGGGCTACTTCTTGAAAATATATAAATTTTAACTTTTCAGGAATTTTCTCATATGGAGAAGTAGCATGGGGCTACTTCTCGGAAATAGCTAAATTTTATTAAATTATATACTCTGGGAAATCATGGGGTTTTCTCTACAGACGTAGAGAAGCCAAACAAAAGTAGCGTAAGCGGGTATACGCTACAGAGTGTTAGTCGGAGAGCAGGAATGGATTAGTGTGTTACTGGGAGGTGGATGGCGTGTTAGTGTGTTAGTGGGACGTGGGTGTTTTGTGAAGGTGTTAGTGGGAGGAGGAGGGTTCATTAGTGTGTTAGTGGGAAGTGGGTGGTTTGTTAAGGTGTTAGTGGGAAGAGGACGGCTTGTGAGTGTGTTTGTGGTCGGTGTATTGGTGATAGGTGTGTGAGAAATTAGTGCTTCAGTGTTTGGGTCTTAGTGATTTGTGTATTTGTTTTCGGTGAATCGCTTGTTATTAACGTACGCTTGTTTTCGGGTATAAGGTTATGGATTGGTGTACGGTAGGTTAAGGTATTGCCGAGGACGTGCTTGCGGACTGTACTTGGAGCATTGGTGACGTCCGCTGGTGTAATGAAGCGCCACTCATTAAGCGGCATTCATCACTTCCCCAAATCAATCAAGCGTTACCAATATCAAATTAAATGAACGAAGACCCCATAATTCCAATGTACATACGTACTTACATATTTCTGAAAACATATCTTTTCGTACGTACATACATATTCCAAAAGCATATGTACGTACATACATATCTATTGTCATACGAGTATTCCCGGCAAATTACTTACAAAAATTATGTAACAATTTCTTCTTCAAAGCCATTAACTATTTCTCTCTGAAGAATACTCAAATTACAAAACATTAAAAACATTTTCTTTTTCAAGTAACAATGACTTGACCTTTTCAATTCATATCGATTGACAATAATTCCATCAGAATTATTGTCAACTCAGCATTTTTCCCATTTTTAATACAATAGCGGCATTGCGCTGCATTGTTTACATGAAACAAACCCCTCAGCACGATACCAATTCTAGCCATATAGCGGCACTGGGCTGCCCCTGACCTACCATACAACCAGTGCACGCTTGCTTTAATTGTTTTTTTTCATATGTTGGGAAATACGCGTAATGTGCCTAGCGTTTGACCCACAAATTGTGTTCTGTTGTTTTTCGTCTTTTTTTGTTGTCGCTCACTTGCTCATATGTATATGGGAAATACTTTGAGTAGTAAGTATGATGAAAAAAAACAATACTATGTGTAATATGAATGAAGTTTTGACCCCTTTAATGGCGCTACATGAAGTTCCTGGTCATGTATATTCTATTAGCCAATAGACGGCCTTTAAAATTCTTATATGCAGGGGAATCGTTCAAGAATATTGCTTAGCCATACAATATCGATATTCACCGTTATATATTGATGCAATATCGGTAGGCGTACTCAAAATTTCCTCGCATATTTAACTGGGGAAATAGTTAGAATAGTGCTAAGATTGCTAATACTCACTATATACTTTAACCCCACTATGAATAATTCAGCCTTTAGCTGATTATTCAAAATTTGGAACCAAAATTCCAAATAAAAAGCCGATGCGTCGTTAGCCAGAGGCAGTCAGTTTTAATCAGTTTTTAAAAAGGAACCAAGTGACCCCCGACCCACGGTAAGGTCTCTTGTTCCCTAATAAGCTATAATAAGCTACTTATAAGAAAAAGCAAAGTGTAATGTTATAATAAAGAAGTGAAAAATATAAGTTAATGCTGAAAAGTGATTTTTAATGGTAAAAGAGAGTTTTTTGGAAACAGGGCTGGTGATCTTCTACTAACAAAGCACTCCCAGTCCTTGCTGTAACAATTGCACAGCACTGGTCTCTGCTCCCCGAGACCAGCTGACTTGTGTTTAAAATTCCTCCCGAATTGGAGGAAGTGACACCCATACTATCTTCTCCATTACCGAAGAGTTTCTGGGTCTGAACTTGCTGCGAGCTCGGCGAAGATACGCCGTGTGACAACGGACTTTCTGCGGAAACGGATATAGGTCCTGGTATATTCCTCCTCGAGTTACTGGGTAACAGCAGGATATTAATAGCTCTATTAGTAGGTCAAACTGTACTCGGTTCCCTGGTGCTAACTCATTCTCCGGATTTACAATTGGGTTTTGGAAGTTGGCGAAGTGAAAGAAGACATCTATTTTATTCTCGTCACGCATTATAAAACCAAACTTTCGTCGAAAATTGCATCGACGGATAGTTCCTGTGACGCTTTGGGCTATAAGATCGGGTTTAGACGAGGTGTTAACGGACATAGGAGCTGTTGAATCTGGTTGAGCTAGCTGCGGCTCCCTCACGCTACCTCGCTCGCGTTTCCCGACAACATCCGTGTTGAATTTCTTCCTGTCGATTCTCTTCTGAAGTCCGGCGGTTCTCTTGGTGGAGGTCTATTATTTCTCGTTGGCACGGCGACTCGTATATTTCGCCTCGCGGCTCGGGTTGCTCGATGATTAGCTTCAATTCGGAAAGCTGTTTGGACAGCCTCTTGTAATGTAGATGGATTGAAGTCTCGCACTCTTTCTTGAACATCTAGGTTAAAAATTCCGTCTAGGAAATGTTCCAAGGCGATTTGATCTCTGGCATCCTCCGGACAGTATGGAAACTTGAGCCTAGTCAGCCGAAAAAGATCCGTGGCAAATTCTGAAAACGACTCTCCATTCTTCTGGACTCTTGTGCTGAGCTGGACGTGAGTAAATGACTGCTTATACTCAGCCTCGAATTGGATAGAGAGCGCATTTCTCGCCTTGGTATACGATCTTCTGGCCTCTTGACTTAAGGTCTCGTAAAATCCCAAAGCCGTGCCGCGCAGGGATGCAGCTAAATACAGCGCTTTCGTTCTGTTATCCCACCCGTTCGTTTCTGCGATTGCTTCGAAGTGCAATTCATTGAGAGCATTGGTCTTCTTATAGGCTGGTCCGTAGCTGTATGCTGCGGTCGATGAGGTGATGTAGAAGGTATCTGGCCTGCTTGCTGAGACTCTGCTGGGTTAGAACAAATACCCGCAGTTCGATTTGGCTCAACTTGGTTAATGTCGTGGCTATCGGGGCTTTCTCTGGGAATTTTCTAAGTCGACGGCGTAGATTGACCGTTAGGCGGTGGAATATTAGCTGCTTTGTCGGCGGATTTGACATTTTAATGAGCCTCCGTATCATCCATTACTCTATTGACAAATGCAGCTCCACTTACAACTGAAACATCGGCCATCTGCCTTTGTAGTGCACTTAAGTCTTCCCTGAAGGAAGTATGCTGCACTTTCAAAGTCTTCACCTTGTTGCTAACTTCTACAATTGTATTTGACTGAGAACTAAATTTGTCGTTCAGCTCTTCGAGCTTCTGCAGAATTTTATCCAGCTGCTCTTCGGCCATGCTTCTTGTTTTCCCCTTGTTTTGGTTGTGGCCGAGAATTGATGATTATTCGCGAAAGTAATTTTAGCCTCGTTCTGCTTCGAATCACGGGAGTTATGAAGGACTTACCAGTTACTGGAAGGCAGAATTGAAACAGAACTTGTTTGAAGGGAGAGGTCCCGGTAGGCGCTTACCTACTTAACAATCGATAAAATATTTCTTATTTCGCCTACGACTGAGGATATGGGGACTCTTTCCGATGTCGTATAAGGCAAAGGACGAAACGTTCGCAATAGCGTCTACCTGTTGAATAGAAGTTTCCGTTCGTTGTCTCGAATTTATATATAACGTGCAAAAATAATGAAGAATTATTCAGAAGTTATCCGAAATATTTCACTTATACCAACGGCAAAACGAAAGGCCGGTCTATTTCTCTCTCGTTGGTTAAAGTTTAAATAGCAAATGAGTAAACTTAGGACTTCGGCCAATCGTTTATGTTCTACAAATGTTGGTAACAGATGTAGGGTGCGTCTGGAGAATTCTACAGATTGTTAATGAGCGAGAACTTAATAAATATTGCAGAGATCGAACACTGTGTAGCTCGTTGGATAGCCAATATTAAGCCAGTAACAGTCCTCTTGTATTTTATTTGTTGTTGACGAGCGAGGATTAACAAGTATTTTGACAATTTGTTGCTGGTCCGCAAATACTACATCGCCGCAGATTCTATTATTATAAAACCTTTTGCCTTTTGTAAACCGACGATCAGCAAATTTAAGGCCAACGTAGTACGTTATTGAATATTTCAAAGCGCACTAAATCAGATATAACGCAAATATAGAAAACCTTTCGTCTTCGTTAGACCGTCGATTAACAAATATCGAGCGAAGGTAGAAAATTATTGGGTACTTTACAGCTCGCTCAATCAAATATAGAACAAATATAGGACACCCTTTTGTCTTCATGAGACCGTCGATTAACAAATATCGAGCAGACGTAGAAAATTATTGGATACTTTATAGCTCGCTCAATCAAATATAGAACAAATATAGGATACCCTTTTGTCTTCGTTAGACCGTCGATTAACAAATATACAGCAAATATAGAAAAACTTTTGTCTTCTTTAGACCGTCGATTCACAAATATCGAGCGAATGTAGAAAATTATTGGGTACTTTATAGATCTCTCAATCAAATACAGAACAAATATAAAGCAAACGTTAAGAATGATGAATCGTTTATGCCAGATATAGAAAATTTTTTTAATTAACCTGTAATTTTCTGATCGTGTTTTCGAGATCATTCATTGGATAATACAAAAAAAAAATCATGAGTTTATAACTCGTCGGTTAGCAAATATATTCCAGGAGTCTGAAAATTATCTTGTTTCGAAATTTTTTTATCATCAAATATAAAGAAATGTTAAGAATGATTTCGTTTTTTTTAAAAAGAAATCATTGATGCCAGGTATAGGAAAATTCCTTAATTAATCTGCAATTCTCTGATCGTGTTTTCGAGATCATTCATTTCCGGTCAAATATAGACTATCTAACAGATATTTTGCATACCAAAAACCACTAATTAGCAACTATAAGGAAATATCGAATATTATGTTGTATGCTACAATAATTGATTTTTCGCGTATATAACTTTTAGAAATAATTTTGGGATTTCAAAATTGTCGATTAACAAACGTAGAGCAAATATTATTATTGTACTTCCTGATAAACAAGTATGAAAAATTTACAAATTTCCTCGTATCATTAAAATCCAGCTGCTATTTTGCTAATAATAGAAACTTACACGGATTATAACTAACGCTAAGTTTAAAATTTTTCTAGTAGGTTACCTTGAAAATGGCGGATGAATCACGAATCCTTACTGCACAATTTAAAGATGACAATAGGCGCTTAACGGTATTTTTACTGCCTCCGTAACAGGACAAAGAAATTCGGAATTCCACAGAAAGCACCGCCAATTCTTTTTTAAATGCTGATGGAGGGTTAGTGGGGTCCCCTTTACGAGAATGATTGTACCCCACACTTGATACCAAATTGTTACAATTTTTCTTTCGTCTATTACCAGATGGCCGAGCGGATGCCAGTCTAATATGGTTACTACTTCTTCTACACTTTACCTATTTTTCCCATTCGTGGTTCCAGCGTAATTGGACAGGAGCCTCGAGGCCGCAGTTAGCCGGGATAAAGCTTGGCTTACTGATTCTACAGTATCTTCTGAGACGGAACCTAATAGATGGCCAGGCAAGCAGATCTTCTAGCCAGATGAGCGCTATACGCTAGCATGAGCAAAAATCAAGCAAAATCTCCTCAGCAGGTGGAAGATGGTCCAACAAAGGTAGCGGTTCGACGCCGTCTTTTCCAAGGGAATCGTTCCTTCAAACACCCAGGCAAAAATAAAAAACCGATGGTCTCGCTTTTTACTGATTTTCTTTTTAAACTTTATTTTTTCCTCGAGCCTTTACTATAAACAACTATAAAATTCTTTTGTGTGTTCTTCTTATGCCTCCACAACTAAAAGTGGCACCTAACCTTACTTCCTATCTCGTCGGAACCTACGTGATCTTACTATTACACCCTTTCTATTCGCTCTCTTACAAAATTTCCCTAGGCCGACCTCTATCTATGAAAGTTTACATCGGGTAAAGCTTCACTTTAACAAATTTGTTTTCTTTTTTAATTTTTGGGACTAGTTAGATTTAATTTTACCTTTAGAGTGTGTTAAAATTCAATTTAATAGATGTTTAGTTCGGTACAAATTCAAATAAATTCGAAACTAATTTTATCTACTTTTTAGGTTTACAGTGTGCGAAAATTCCATTTAATAGATTTTTAGTTTGGTACAAATTCAAATAATTTTGAAACTAATTTTATCTACTTTTAGGTTTACAGTGTGCAAAAATTCAATTTAATAGATTTTTAGTTTGGTACAAATTCAAATAATTTTGAAACTAATTTTATCTACTTTTAGGTTTAAGCCCGGTACGCTAGAGCCAAGGAATTAGGTCAAGGAATTTTTCCACTTATTTCTTAAAGAAAATTTGACATTAGGTCAAGGAATTTTTGACAATTTGGATTTGTCAATTGTGTGATATTTCTGACAATAAAGAAATAATAAAGAAAGTGAAGAAATGGATAATTTCCAATGAAAACAATTTTTAGTCGTCCATTTGTCATTTTAAAATTGATACACCTCTTGCAAAATCGCCGTTCCTTCGTTCAATTTTTCAATTATTCCACCAACGTCAAAATTCTTTACAGAAATAAGTGCATCGGTACTTATTTCTTCAAGAAATATCGACATAAATGGATTTTTCGTAAAAGAGTGACATCTTTTTGTCAATCGGGAAGTAGAGTTTTTCTGTTCGAATTACTTTTCTCTAGCGTACTAAGTGCGGTACACTAGAGCCAAGGAATTAGGTCAAGGAATTTTTCCATTTATTTCTTAAAGAAAATTTGACATTAGGTCAAGGAATTTTTGACAATTTGGATTTGTCAATTGTGAGATATTTCTGGCAATAAAGAAATAATAAAGAAAGTGAAGAAATGGATAATTTCCAATGAAAAATGAGGAAAACAATTTTTATTCGTCCATTTGTCATTTTAAAATTAATACACCTCTTGCAAAATCCCGTTCCTTCGTTCAATGTTTCAATTATTCCACCACCGTCAAAATTCCTTACAGAAATAAGTGCATCGGTACTTATTTCTTGAAGAAATATTGACATAAATGGATTTTTCGTAAAATAGCGACATCATTTTGTCAATCGGGAGTAGAGTTTTTCTGTTCGAATTACTTTTCTCTAGCGTACTACCTCAAGGAATCGGTCAAGAAAAAAATTTCTTGAGCATTCCATGACACTTTTTTTACATAGTTTTTGTATAGTAACAAAAATTCCTTGGCTCTAGCGTACCGGGCTTTACAGTGTGCAAAAATTCAATTTAATAGATTTTTAGTTTGGTACAAATTCAAATAGTTTTGGAATTAGTTTGACTGATCTTCTATTTTCCATACTTGCCGGAATTCATTTGCCCTCTACGTTTGATAAAAGTGGAAGTTGTTTATTGACATTCATCCTCATAGCTGTCAGAATTGGTTTGCTTTTATGGTGTAAAATGAACGATATTTATCGGCATTCATTTCCTATATCTGTCAGAATTGCTTTACTTTAGTAGTGTGAAATATGAAAATTATTTATCAACATTCGTTTTCTACATACGTCAGAATTAGTTTGCTTTAGTAGTGTAAAAATGAAATTAATTTATCGACATTCATTTCCTACATCTGTCAGAATTAGTTTGCTTTAGTAGTGTAAAAATGAAATTTATTTATCGACATTCATTTTCTATATCTGTCAGAATTGATTTACTTTAGTAGTGTGAAAGATGAAAATTATTTATGAACATTCGTTTTCTACATACGTCAGAATTAGTTGGCTTTAGTAGTGTAACCATGAAATTTATTTATCGACACTCATTTTGTATATCTGTCAGAATTATTTTGCTTTAGTAGTGTAAAAATGAAATTTATTTATCGACATTCATTTTCTATATCTGTCAGAATTGATTTACTTTAGTAGTGTGAAAGATGAAAATCATTTATGTACATTCGTTTTCTCCATCTGTCAGACTTAGTTTGCTTCTATGGTGTAAAATGAACATTATTTATCGACATTCATTTTCTATATCTGCCGGAATTGATTTACTTTAGTAGTGTGAAAGATGAAAATCATTTATGAACATTCGTTTTCTACATACGTTTGAATTAATTGGCTTTAGTAGTGTAACCATGAAATTTATTTATCGACACTCGTTTTCTATATCTGTCAGAATTAGTTTGCTTTAATAGTGTAAAAATGAAATTTATTTATCGACATTCATTTTCTATATCTGTCAGAATTAGTTTGCTTTAGTAGTGTAAAAATGAAATTTATTTATCGACATTCATTTTCTATATCTGTCAGAATTGATTTGTTTTCATGGTTCCTACCTCCCTGACATGTACACATTTATGTGTTTATTTCGGTTAGCCGAATTTCGTTTCCCAAGGCGTGTCTAAGCAATTCATTTTCAACTAATTAACATCCCCTTATTTCATGTTTGCTTGGGGTGCGTAATGTTTACCTCATACTTCAGACAGGTCAACGTAGTTCATTGGTAGGTAATGGTGACGCTACGTCTATGCACAAGCCCGGCAGAATGCCCGTACTACATAATTCTATGTGTGGTTGGCCCTTCGTAAAATCGACTAGTGTGGTATATTTGTGACAACCAGGTGTCGCGCGAATTGTAAGGATTGATTTGGGTTCAGTGTCTATTTCTGACATAGAGTCTTTCAGCTGACCGATGGAGATATCAGGCTCGGTTTTGTTTTTGTTGTGTTATTCGTTGTTAGTTTTGTGTTGCCGGGCCGAAAGTTTATTTTGTTACAATATAAACATACCTACATACCTACCTACATACATAAATATCTATCTGCATACCTACCTACCTACAAACATACCTACCTACAAACATACATACATACCTACCTGAGTTCATAATATTGTGACATACTTATTGTTCTAGCACAATAAGTAATCTTAATATCAAAACATAACCGATAAACAATAGTCGTTCATGTAGAATCATATGACACAGCAAATTACGCTGTACACTGCATGAGTAGGTCACCGTTACCCAATACACAAATTGCATCGATTAATGTGACCCACTAAAGTGGCGCGCAAATAACAAGCAGTGACGAAATATCGATCACTGATCGCGACTCAACATGAGGGCTTCGATGAGGTAATAATAATAAAGTAAGTAATCACAATAGTAATTATTGTTATCCTAAGCTAATTTTAAGTTGTATAAATAAGCTAAGAAAATTAAAGAAAGAATCATTATCAGAAGTTCACTCATCGTGTTTTTTTTAAAACTTAGGTGGAGTTCTGCTATCTAGCTGCTCCCCATATATATATCACTGGAGTTAACGCTCTAATAGCTGCTCCTATTAAATCACGTTAAGAGTAAAGCCCATAGGCTGCTCTTCGTGCATATAAACTTGATAAACCAGGCAAACGAAATTAGAGGTTTATCACAAAACACTAACCAGCCTCAACCTTAACTAATGTTTTTGAATATTTACTACCAGAATGTTAGGGTACTACGTTCGAAAACAGAAAATGTCCGCTCAGCCGCGATTTCAAATAATTACGATATTATTTGTTTTAATGAAACATTTTTACAGTCATATGTCTACAGTAGTGAAATTCTTGATCTATAGAAGGGACAGAAATTTGGATTTCACGGGTAACAAGGATGGTGGCGGATGTCTAATAGCTGTCCGACGTAACTATAATTCTCTTCGAGTGCAGACAATGGAATCTGAACACGAAGTGATCTGGGTAGTCATAAAAGAAAGGAATTTGACTCTTTATATATGCTGTGTTTACTTACCTTCCCAAACTTCATACGATGCATATAACTCTTTATTTTCCAGCATAGGTGATAAAATTTCGCAGCTAACTTTAAACTCTAGAGTGATTTTAAGTTCCCATACCTTCGATGGACTCTTGATGATACCCACAATGATATGCGTCCGTCTGAGGCCTACAGTCTTGGTTCTCAGTCTCTCCTTAATAATATGGAACTATGTTGCTTGAAGCAATACAATAATCAATTTAATCCTAATAGTAGACTCTTGGATCTGGTATGGACTAATATTGCTACCTACAATATCGAAATATCTTCATCTATGTGCCCACTCTCCAAGATTTATGCCCACCACCCACCTCTCGACATAAGGCAAACATTGACAGAACTGAAGACCGCCCGAGATCTGTTTACGAAGGTAAGAAACTACCAACGTGGTGATTCTGATAGCCTCAATTACTTTCTAAGCAACAGCAATCTGTCGTCTATTCTATTCTGATCTATTCTATCTGATCTTGACCTATCCTTGGAACGATTCTATGATGCTTTATGCTTTTTCCAAAATAGTGTACCCATCAGCTCATAAGAGTGCTCCAAGAAAAGGACAGCTACAGACGCCTGCATAAAATCAATCCACATCCAGAAATTTATAAGACCTTTTCTTATCTTAGCAAAATGTCAAAGGCACTCTTAAAAGAATGTTACCAGATATATGTTGAAAGCACAGAAAATTTCCTTAAAGGTAATCTCAGGTCTTTCTGGGCGTTTAGTAAAAATTTAAAGCGATCTAATATTAACCCAAAAGAATTAACATATAATGGTAACACTTCTACATCTCCCAAATCTATAAGCGAAACGTTTTCAATCTATTTCAAATCTGTTTACGACAATAGGGAGCCTAATATCTCTTCTAGCTCTAAACAGAACCACTCGATTAATATCAAACTAGACCCCATATCTCAGGAGCAGGTTATTTTAATTTTAAACGATCTGCATTGTAATAAAAATGCAGGCCCTGATGGCATTCCTAACATCGTCTTCAATAAATGCGCACTCAGTCTTACTCAGTCTTGCAGAACCTCTCTGCAAATTACTCAATCTTTCCATAAACAGCAAAATTTACCCTGCAAGCCTCAAAAAATGTTTCGTTATGCCCATCTTCAAATCAGGTGACCCACAACTTATTACTAACTATCGTCCTATCTCTATTTCCAATGCACTTGCACTTATATTTGAAAAAGCGATATACAACCAACTCCTTCAACTAACCAAACCATACATTTCGGAACACCAACACGGTTTTCTACCTGGTCGATCCACAGTTTCAAACATAGCTTTGTTTACGGACTCTATTGCCTCGGCCCTTGACGACAACAAGCAGCTAGACTCTATTCATACGGACTTTAGCAAGGCATTTGATAAAATACACCACAACCTATGTATTTCCAAAATGGCTAGCCTGGGCTTTCATCCGGACACCGTATCCTGGTTCTCTTCCTATTTAACCAAGAGAGAAAATATCGTAGACTTTAACGGTCAGCAGTCCCCATTATTCCAACAGATTTCCGGTGTACCTCAGGGCACCGTACTTGGACCATTAATATTTCTCATTTACATTAATGACTTACCATCCCTCTTCTCATCTGCCTGCCTATTATACGCAGATGATGCCAAAATATATAGGGTTATTAACAACATTACCGACTGCGTCCTCCTTCAAGAGGATATTCTTCAATTAGAAAAATGGTGTGAAGAGAACTGCATTGAAATTAACGTTAGTAAATGTAAGTGTATATCTTTTTATCATAGAAGGGATTATATCTCCTTCGACTAAAGAATTTGTAATACGTCTCTCTCTCGTGTTGATGAATTAAATGATCTGGGAGTCATATTTGATCGTAAGCTTTTCTTGGCATCACACATCAACTTCATTACGTCCAAAGCTCTTCGATTAATGGGTTTCATTTTCTGTACTTGTCAGTCATTTAAGTGTACTCTTCTTAACTCCTTAGTACGAAGTATTCTGGAATATGTGTTTAGGCCTATACAGGTCTAAGCGAAATCAGGGAGAGGTGCCTGGTTGATAACTGAGATCACTGATGTTTTGATTTAGTCAAACCGTTATTTATCATAAAAATTTTTAGTAAACAAAAATGATAATTGAACTCAAATAAAATTCAATTAAAATAATAATATTGAAATTATAAACTAATAATTCAACCAAAAAAATCGTACTCAAACAAAACAAATGATAATTCAAACGAAATAATAAATACAAAATAATAAATGATAATTCAAACGAAATAATAAATATAAAATAATAAATGATAATTCAAACGAAATAATTCCAACAAATAATCCAAAAAAAAAAATGTCGCAGCAGAAGATGTATTTAATCTGTAAAAATAAAATACTATTAGTTTTCTGCCAATTAAAATATATAAATAATTTAATAGGCTTGACTGCTGCCTATGTAAATTTTTGCCGGAATTCAATTAACCTTCCGGCGAAAAATGAGCTGAAAAAGTAAAACAAGTTTAATTAATAATGACTTTTTCAGCGTCAATGCTGCTGATCCGTCTTTCGTGCTGATAAATTATTGAATTTGCAATAATTTATATAGTGGGTTCGAAACGCCCAAAGATTTCCTCAACTTAGTCAGATTCAAATCCTCTGATCCGTCTCGGAAGACTGCCAAAACGCAATGATTTCTAGCTCGAGCCCCCGCTTTATTTATACTCTGGAAATGTACAGAGTAAATGGGGGCTCAGAAAAAAATTGCATGGCGTTGCATGAATGAGAACTCTGTACATCTGACTATACTGACGTACGTCAGAGATGTAGATGTTGGGTCCGCCATATTGCATCAAAGCGAGTGTTCGTGATTTTGTCTAGTAAAAATTATAAAAATAATAGTTGTTAAAAAGGAAAATAATAATATTTTTGTGGGCGCATAATTGCAATCTTTTACTGTTTTACAGCATTTTGCTGGGCAGTTATTTTCAAAGTGCATAAAAAGGACACTGTAAAAGTGAAAAATAAATTGGCTTTGCAGCACAAATCCGACCACATAAGTGGCGGCTATGCAAAACCGAAACTATTGAACGAAGTAAAAGCCAGAAAACATTCCAAGATGCCTGAAAAGGATAAAAAGAACTTGAATAGCGTAAGAAACCTGCTATCACCAGCAGATTTAGAAAAGCTACGCAAATTTGAGGTTGGTCATACTCTGGAAAGCGAAGCCAACAGCAGCCATATTAGAGTAACAATTAATCAAGTACACAGCAACGCATCAGATGGCAACACGCCACAAAGTTCCTGTGATAATACACAACATAGATCTCAGTTGAACGAATCTTGGACGGGACTTGGAAATAAATTAAAAGGAGCAACACATGACTTCAAGGTGGTGAAAAATAAAAAAAAAAAATTAGATCTGAACTTGAACAGGAGCAAGGTAATGTTTCACATTCTAATATAAACTTCGACAACCAATTCGAATTACTGTCGAATGATGACGATATGGACACGGACGAGTTATACGCCAACCAGTTTAATTTTATAAACCAAAATAATACTAACCCAAATAAGTTAGTTACGCACAAACTTGATAGACAACCCTCTGTAGGTACTAATTTCGTAAAAAAACAATCTGCGATTGTCAAAGTCCAGACTTTCTGCCCACCCATTTTTGTTTTCGGGTTGAATATTAAATTATTATCTGAACTTATAGAATTTACAGCTTCCAACTGTAATGCAGCCGACATTAAGTATAGATTCACTAACGTGGGCTATCGAAGGACTAAGGTATTTGTTAATAACGTGAGTGTCCACTGGTTATTGATAAAGCGATTACGCTTTACCCAGGTTGAAGCCTTCTCCTTTTCCCCCAAGGAAACGAGAAAAAGCTCTATATTACTCAGAGGGTTAGAGGATGAAACCCCTATCGAGGATATTATCCTAGCTCTAAAAGAAGGAGCTCCCAACACTAAAATTTCTAAAGTATCCGCTTTTAGTACAGCCAGAACCAGGGAACGGGGGATTCGAACTAATATTTTCACAGTCCAACTCGAAGCTGGGTAAAACACTTCAGAGATCAGGGCCATTAGATTTATCTTACATCATTCTATTTATTGGGAAAGGAAGAGACAGAGAAATGTTGCTAGGTGCTTCAGGTGTCAAGGATTCGGACACAACGGGGAGTACTGCGCCTACGGGAGCAGATGTGTAGTGTGGGGCGACGAACATGACTCCGCAGTTTGTATAAAGGCTAACACCCTTAAACAGAACGCTAGGCAAACTGCCATACTAGATGATTGACAGTCAATAACTCCATTAATAATTTCGTGAATCCCAAGGTGTCATTCGCAGATACCCTAAAAGCTGGCCCCACAGAGCATTCCGCTTCCAAGGGAGCCTTGAATAATTTCTTAAACGAATCGAATAACCTTTTTAATAATAATAATTTTTAATAGGTCCCGTTCAGGGACCTGATATGTCGTATTACTCAGTTCTGGCCTACCTACCAAAAACTACAAAACAAAGAGGATAGGATGTTTTCATACCTAGAATTTGTAGCCTCAATCGTATCTAAATGAACTCCTACATAAAAGTACTCACATTAAACATAAATTCATTGATTGCTCTAGACAAAAGATTTGAGCTTACGAATCTGTTAAAACGGCATAATATTAAAATTTGTGTGTTGTCTGAAACCAGGCTTAACAAAAAACACAAACCCGGCTAGAGGGCTATAACATTGCTCGCAATGACAATGGTAGAGGTACAGAGGTTGTCCTAGACAATAAGATAACATTTTCAACTATCCCTTTCCTAAGCGATTCTTTCTCGACTTGTTCAGTATGCATCACCCTCAACAGCGAAACGAATTCTCAGATGAAACTTCTGATTTGTAGTATCTACATCCCATCTAACTCGGCCACTAACATTGCTGGAGAACTGAACATGTTATATGCCTTTTCGAACACCTTTGTTGGGGTCATCATCGGGGGAGATTTCAATGCTCGTCGTTTGTAGTATCTACATCCCATCTAACTCGGACACTAACATTGCTGGAGAACTGAACAGGTTATTTGCTTTTTCGAACAGCTTTGATGGGGTCATCTCGGGGGAGATTTCAATGCTCGTCACACTAGCTGGGGAGACGTATCAAACAACAGAAACGGTAACATTATAAATAACTGGTTCCACAACGGACCTTTCCTGTCCATGAATTTAATTTCTCCCAATAGTCCTACATTCCCGAGTTCCTCCTCAGTATTAGATTTCTTCTTAGTCTCTGCCTCTCTAGTGTCCTCAACAAGCCCAGCCAACTTGCCTACTTGTTTCACAGTTCCCTCTCCCTCGGGTCATTTCGGCGTTATCATGAACCTCAACTTGATCAACCACTCACCCCTCCAACTCACTCCAGAGTTTTACATGAGTTTCGAAAACACGGACTGGAACTCATTCAGAGCTGGCCTAAACCTTAAGTTTAACCGCCTAAATATCCCACTAGAAGTGAACATCCCCAACCAAGAGATTGACAGCCTCATCCAAAAGATCAATGCGGACATGGCTGACTGTACCCTGAGGCACTCAGTCACTCGTATGGCTAATAACCATAAATATAATAATATCTCAACTACGACTAAAAAATTGCTCAAACTTAAAAACACCTGGCTAAGAAAACTTAAGAGGACATTTCACAGACATCTTAATATAATTAACAGCGAATATCAAGAATTACACTCTAGAATACAGTGCCTGAACAAAATCATTAAGGGCAGAGTTAGAATTGAGCTAAACATTGCTTTTCAGCAAAGATTACACAGAATTACCCCATCCCCTCATGCTTTCAAGGAAATTGATAGAATCTCTGGCAGGAAATACTTTGGAACGGACATTGCCGAAGACACCCTTACATACAATAACCAGGATCTAACAAATACTGAAGATAAATTGGTTGAATTTAAAGATTACTTCTCCAACTTATACTCGGAAAAAAAACCAATGTTCAATACAACCCTAAATAGGCTGGTTCATGAAAGCATTAACAGCCTTACCAATCAGGAAATCAGAGATTTTATACCTATCTCCCTGCTGTCCAACATAGGTAAACTATATGAAAGAGTGCTGTCGGGAAAATTGCAAGAAATATGCGACGAAAGGAACATCATTCCTCACAATCAATTCGGCTTCAAAAAGGGACACTCCACTGAACAGGCCATACTTTGTCTATCCAACAAAATCACTCAGAACCGTAGATGTAAAACGTGCACGGTATGCTTAGAAATCGATTTGGAAAAAGACTTTGACTCGGTATGGCACAAAGGTCTCATATTTAAAATGATTCGCCTCAATATTCCCAACTGCCTGATAAGAGTCTTCAACAATTTTCTCTCTAACAGAAGAACTTCAATTCTCATCGGCAAAGTTCTCTCGGAGTCCATCCCAATAAACTCAGGTGTCCCACAGGGTTCAATTTTGGGACCTCTTTTGTTCAATCTCTTTCTTTACGACTTCCCGCTTGTGGACCCCGTGAGCGAAGAACCTGGCGCTATACTTTATGCGGACGATACGATAGTGCTCGCAAGCGACGAAAAACCCCATAATGCACTCGATAAATTAAAAAATAACTTACCCACACTTCTAAACTATTACAAAGAATGGGGTCTCAATATCAACAGCGATAAATGTGGATTAATCTGTTTTAGAAACGCCAGTGGTAAAGGGCATCACATGGCAGTCAGAGAAAGCAAAACGCTTACCCTAACAATTAATACTAAAAACATCCCGCTTAAAAATGAAATTTCTTACCTAGGTATAAACCTTCAAAACAAATTTCACTTTAATCCTCACGCTAGAAAAGTCTTAAACAAAGCGAAGGCCGCATCTGCCATACTCAAATCACTCTTTAGCTCCAAAAGCTTTGACAAAAGTACCAAACTATTGATATACAAAACCCTTATTAGACCAATCTTAAACTACGGATATATTGCCTGGTTTTCCATATCACCCACGGTAGAAAAACTTCTTAATCGTTTCGAAAGAAATCTCCTAAGATTCTGCACGGGCAAACATAGAAGATCCAATAAATTTTTTTTTTCCAACTCAGTTCATACACTGAGTCGGGTATTACACCCCTGACACGGTACATGATAAAACTAGGCAACAAATCTCTAGAACGTTTGGAAAGTCACCAAAATCCGACAATTAGCTCAATTTACGATACCAACCGTCGAGAATCTCTTCTCGACAACTACTACCTTTCACCTATTAACATGCTACACGAATGTTCTCTGTCATTGGTGCTGCCGAGCCCCGCAAACCAGTTTTCTGTTCCTTTCTACGACAAGCCTTCTTCCTATAACTATAGGGGGTAATCAAGATCCATCAAATCGGACTTGAATTTTATGGCTCGCGACTGGAATCTATACTTAGAGGTGGCAAAAATATTGTCTCGACATTACAAGGCAAAGTACAAATTAAAATTAAAATTAAAATTACAATTCCCCAAAATTTAAAATATCTGACTAAATAAAATTTGCTAAATAGGAAGATTATTAAAACTACCTAAACAGGTAATATTACATTAAGTATAAATACATATCCACTCCTATTCAGTTATTTCATAAACACTATAAATACTAGATAGATCTAAACACGAAATTTAATCATTAATCATAATAATAAGTATATGCTTTAAATGTATTATTCTAATCAAAACTGTAAATAGTAAATAATAATAAACCTCAGACAGACGTATCCTAACCTATAAGACTGCATCAAAGAAGCTGTGAAAATAAAAATAAATAATATAACCTAAATGTATGTAGCGGCTAGATTACAGCCACGGAAAAGAGTGATACAATTAAAGTAAATGTATTCGTTCCCTAGGGGACCTTTTTTAACTAGTTTGTAAGTGTTTTGTTAGATTAAAAGCCCTGGCAACGCTGAAAATATATGTCGGGAGCAAACATACACCGGACAATCACTTTGTAAAGACCATATACAAGTCTACCTCAATCAAACTCTTTGTACAAGGAATTAGCCCTCATTTTAATAACAATGTTGTAGCCAGACATACACCTAGTCGGCCATTTATACTTTTATTCTTAAGATGTCAAAAGTGCCATGTATTCTAGAAATGAAGTCTCGATAAAGTTCTTTGAATCTTGAATCTTGATGTAGATGCTGTGTTGTCATCGTTGATATTTGGGTGAGTTCTTCTATTTGCCTTTCTTTTATTAGTATTTGAATACTAATTTGTTTCTTTTTTAGAATATAAATAATTTGGAGGAGTACTGTGGCGATCTGGAGTTGGATTCCAATAGTTTCAGGTAAGATTTCTTTATATGGTAAAATTCTTGTAATTTGTTTGTTTACCTTTTTAGTGATTGAATCTTTTGTTTATTTGTAGGTTCTTGTTGTAGTTTGTAACTACATCAAGGGAGCCCTGAAGGGCCAAGAATTTTATTCGTCGCGGGAATTTGTAAACTTCAACTTGGGATACTTCCAGTGGTATGTTTTTAGATGTAACTTTACTTTTTTATATTTCTTGTTCTGCGTCGGAGCAATATGCGTGTCAAGTATGGAATCCATTCTATTCCTCATATAAATCGCAAATCGAGGCTATTCAGCGTAGATTCACCAGAAGTACACTATTCCAATTAGACAACATATCCGTGGAATACACCGACAGACTAAGCAGACTCAATATGTCTACACTTGAAATCCGAAGAACATTTTTAGATACATTGTTTTTATATAAAATCCTTAATAATCAGGTATCTTGCCCTTCTCATAGATTTCCATGTACCGCCCCGATGTTCTAGGCATTACCCCGTTTTCAAATTATCTGCCTGCAGAACCCACATAAAAGAAAAATCGCCCATTTTCAGAATACAAAAGCCATATAACTCTAGATTTAACACATAGACATTTTCAATACTAGTCCCCTATCATTTAAAAGGTTGATCCTGCTTGAGATCGGACATTAACTAATATTGGTTTTTCACCCTTCCTTTTTACATATTGCTTTGCTCTATTCTTTCTGTTTAGCCGGGTTTTCAGTTTCATTTTGTGTATTAAGCATTCCTCTTTGGTTTTTCCCTCTGTGCTTTTCCTGGCCACTCCTAATTAATTATTAAGACTGATACAGTCCTGTAATTGCACTATATTGTAAGTTATAACTTTAACTAACTGTAATCTAAGTAATTTTGAATTTCTAATTCTCTTTTCTAATGTATTGCACTTTGATTGATTTTGTAACTATTTTGTTGAATTTTGGTTCCGTAGTTCTAGGTTGTAAGTATAGTTTTATTCAATTAGTTTCTTATGCTTTTGTATTTCTAGATTTCTTCTCTTCTTTGTACTTTTGCTTTTAAAGGGCGATTTTGGGTACACCCATGTACACGGTTCGTATATATGATTGCATCTCCTTTAGTTATTACCTCGTTGGCGGTGCCGCACAGCGAATGTGCTGCCATGAGTGACAGCACAACACGATTAAGCAAGCCCTAGCTGGGACTGAACACCAATTTTTTTTTGGACCGTGAAGGAAGAAGAAGAGAGGTGAAAAGTTAGCTTGACTGGAGACAACTGGGTAGAAGTTTGATTTTATCTTCGAGAAAGGACTCAAAAAATGTTTTTGTAATCGGGAGGAGTCAAAACAATTCACAGCGTCAAGTAAACAACTAGCTGTATGTGCCATCTTCGCCATTGAATATTAACCAACGAATAGAAATTATAGCTAGGACTTCGAGAGAAAAATTCGCATATATCAAGGCCCGCGTATTGGGAATTGAATACACAGCAGTGTTATGGAACTATGTAGAGTGATTGGCTTGGACGTGACGTCCAGATTGCCAGGATGAGCTGACAGATCACTCGACGGACAGCGTTGACTGCAGGGCGGCACGCTATTTCGCCTCGGCTATTGGCGGAGAGTGTGGGGAAGTTCCACGAAAAACCTGCCGCTGCCGTCTGCCATAATCAAAAAAAAATGTGTGCCTATTTAACAAAACGCCGGCACACATTCAGTCCTGAAGGGACCTTTACGTCACTTACCTACATCCAACATTGAAGGCGCAGATGGTATGCCTTCACTGCATCCCCAACCACCCAACTGACTCTGAGGGTAGATATTTTCAGAGTCCCTTGTGTAGACCTGGAAAGAGAGATTAACGGGCGGACCTAGACGACCTTCATGCGAGAGGGCTCCGGGATAGTGAAGGAGAAATAAAAAGTTCTTCAGTACGCCATTACGTTATAAAAATTCTTCTTTTTATATGAGACCTGCTTGACACAACCTGATAATTCTACTCCTATCTTAATTCAATTCTTTACATACAGCCATCGGATCACACGACCTGTGCGTGGACATTGAATCTTAACCGGATACATGAAATGTAATCTTTCACTATTGTTACCAACATCCAATAAGCGTACAAGATCCGTCGTCCCCAAGAGGAAACTATGACTGCACAGTTCTTACTTTATCTTACTTCTAGTTAATTCATACCCACGGGGATTTTGATATTTTACAAATTCATTATGAGCCAAAATTAAAACAGTCAGTAATCAAAATTATTAAAAATGATAAAATTAACAAAAAAATTCAAGTATACAGTTAGAGACGGTAGTCAACAATGTGTAATATTCGTGGCCTGGTGCTATCTATGAACTCCTGCTGACTATTCGATACGCACTTGCCAGAACGTGAAGGATTCGAATTCTAGAGTACTAATGCTTCTACTTGTTATGCCCCTGCCTACTTAGGGTTTCAAGCGTAAAAGTTTATGTACCTAAAGTCTACTTTACATTTTTTTTGTTTTTATATATGAACCTCTAGGCGTATATGAATCTTGGTTCATGGAACGTAAAATCAAATTCTTAGGGGAGTTCATTCATCAAGCTCCACTTATAGGTAAGCCAAGTTCACTGTTCTTGGACCAATATAAAAATGTTAAAAAATTTTATCGAACAAACGCTAGAGATAATTAAATTGCGGCTCCTTGAACCATCGCGATAAAGATTCGGAAAGGTCGTTGACAGGGTGCTGTGCACATATTTTGATCAATGAATGTAAAGCAAATCTGAATCCACACCGGATTCGCGAATAGTGATATTGTTTAATTATGTGGGATTCTTGTCTTAAGAATATATAAAATCAAATGCATTAAGAACCATATAAAACTTGGACTTACGCAATATCCAGTCCCTCGAAGGAGCTCCCTGGAGGCAGGTAAATTGTCATGATGTTGTTGTTATCTCTCGTAACGCTGTAAAATTTAAAGGTTATTTATTTTTAGTCAGAGGCCTAAGGCACAGATAATCCTTTCTCTGATTCTATGGGTTGAATACTAATAAAGCCAATACAAATTCTTGACTTGGTATTGAAAATTCGAATCTGTCATGCTTCCGCAGTTGGGTAGGTAAACTTATCATGAATTTTTCGCTCACACAAAGCGTGGCGAACGAATTTTACTTTCACATTGCAGATCACTAGTTCTCTTCATATTATCGTACTCTTACTGGATTATATAGTGCGCGAGCGTTGTTTTATAACTTCTCCCGTTTATGTAGATAAATTCCTTTTTCCATATATCTATCCTATCTTATAAAATCTATTGACTTATTGGTATCTAGAGATATGAATAACTATTTGAGATTCGTATAATATATATATATATATGTTAATCAATATGGCGTGCCACTCTCAGTCCTTAATGTTGTTTCCAATTAGGTACCTAAATATACTTATACATATAATGTATACACATATTCAGTAGCGGGCTTCCTTAAAAATTTTCACTGACTTCAATCATCACTCTAAATCGAATCGAGGTGTCGTATTAATTGTCTCGTTTAAAGTTAAATCTAATGACCTGGTTCAGTTTCCTTAACCTATCTCAAACCTCTTTCCTGTTGACGCGAATCCTGTCTATATGAAGTGATCTGAATGTGTTTTGATGCCAGCAGAACCAATTATTCATCCTTTTTCCGATTATCTATCGTCTTTCAGTTCGTTTCTGGGGCCTTAATCGATACCGTCATATGTAGCGGTCCCGTAAGGTGAATATTTCATTTGTGGTCAGCATGCAGGGGGCAAGGTGCTTCATTTATTCTACACTGAAGATCTGGCCGCCCTAGGGGAGTTCTTCGAGCTCTGGAGGAGCAATACTGATAATTTTTTCCTTTTTTGTGGTTCCCTGCTACGTGACGTCTTGAAGCCACCAAGCAGTTGATCCGGATTCACGTCAGCACTTCTATCTATTAGTAGATGACAAATTTCCAAATGACGGAATGCTTACTTTTTGCTGGACAAAACGGTGGCGGATTACTTTATTGTTAGTGCGGGGTAGATGAAAGTAATTAGGATTTGTTTACTCGCCGATGTATACGAAATCTTTTGTTTTATTCCTCTGCGCTGTTGCTGACTGGACGATTTGACAAGAAGAGAAGATTGTCTTCTTCTTCTCCAAGACAAGCAAGAATTCTCCGAGCTAGGGTGCGTGCGACTGTCGGTATGGCAGCCGGCCGGCATACGTGCTGGAGTATTTCTCTGTGTAGCATATTGCTATATGCAGTCCGCTACGACCATAACAGCAGCCACCTAATTATTATCAACGTAGGTTGAAAGCACATTAACAATTGTGAACAGATAACCATCACATATAAATTCGCCCAGGCGGAGTGGGCCTGTGGTCCGAATTAGGTTATACTGAGCCATAATTAGTCACAGAAGGCGGCGGCATTGTAATTGCTACATACATCCTCGTGTATACACGCTACATATTCTGGCAATTGTATTTTGTGCGATAGGCATAAAATTCAACAGGATTGGTATACCTAATCTTAGAGAGACGAGATTACTGTCGATGTACGTATGTAGAACATCGAAATGACTTTCCACTGATGATTTTGGACGCACAACACAATCTCTGGGAAAGCCATTCCAGAAAACAACCCTTAAATTCCACACGGGTGTTCAATAGTTGCTCAGATGGGAACCAAACTAAAAAGGTACAATAACACGAATAATTGTAATCCCTTGTAAGTCTAAATGTTGGGATAGACTCATTTTAAACGCGTACAACTAAAACAAGCAAGGAACGATACATATTTTTGGTCATCAGCAGACGAAGCTGAACATTAGCCTTAGAGAATCGACTGAAGCACTGAAGGATTAGTTTCTCTAGACATCTATGTATAAGTGGTGCACCTGATGTTAATGACGGCAACCCGAATTTTATAACTATGAGAATACTAAATTTATTAATAGAAGCTTGCAGGACATCCACGGAGGCGCATCTGCGGGGATCCCGGCCAAATGAATTACGCGAGTTATTGTTTTATTGATTATATATTTATATTTCCTATTTCTATATATATGTAAAAAAAAACAAAAAAAGGGAGGAATAAAGGGAACTCACTTCTATCTAGCCCTTCTAGCTTAGGTTTATTTTACAGACTAGTTAATTTTTAAAGATTCACTTTACAATTAACGTGTAAAATGAATTAATCGTGTTGCTGGTCAGAATGAAATATACATAATCATAGGTGTTAGGACGGGGACCTTATCTCGAGGAGGAAGGAAAAGAAAAAAAGAAAATTCACGGGATAGAGTAGTATTATATATAGCGTTACAATTCCAAAAGAGAGGGAAGTTAAGTTCATTCTGGTGTAATAATGTTTGTTTAAACCAACATGAAATAGCCACCTGAAAGTAAACTCGCTTAAAAGATTCTAATTCCAAGTATTTCTAATTATTGAAAATAGGTTGGGAACGAAACTATGTATATACCTTCCTACTAGAACGTCGATAAGGCAGTTTTTAGTGGAGATAACAATCGACACATTATGGCTACATTCCACATAAACAAATCCGGGACACAATTCAAAGAGAGGAAAGTAACTTGTCTTCGATAACATTACGCAAATCAAATGGAATTAGATTAAGTCATCTATAAATTTAAATGTCTATTATCTGTTGCTATCTACGCACAGCTGCGAAGGTCAATGTACTTTAGTTGCTATGCGCACTGTAAAATAATTTGTTGGTGCCGTGCGCAATTCAGAGGCAATATAAGTCGCAGTCTCTTTTCGCATCCAGCTTTCATAGAATGAGCATCATTTGGAAATCGACTTGGCTAGTGGTAACAGCATAGACGTTGCTAATTCAATGACTTTATCTTGGATAAAGACTGAGATAAATATATTTATTCTGGGTCTCGACTGGAATAAATTTTACTAACTCAATATCTTTATCTTGGGTAACGACTGAGATAAATATATTTATTCTGGGTATCGACTGGAATAAAATTTACTAACATAACAACTTTATCTTGGGTACCGACTGAGACAAAGATATTTATTCTGGGTCTCGACTGGAATAAATTTTGTTAACATAATCACTTTATCTTGGGTCTCGACTGAGATAAAGTAAGTTATTCTGGGTAGCGACTAGAATAACACGAATCTCAAACGTTTATCTTGGGTCTCGACTGAGATAAAGATATTTATTCTGGGTACCGACTAGAATAAATACTACTAATACAACTTTGTGTCATGTGCCAACAACAGACAACACAAGAAGGTAAGAAAATCTAAAGAAAACCCACGAGGAAGCTGCAATAAGCAGATTTGTTTCCTTATTGACTTTCTGGGAAAAATACAAGCATACCCGGCTCTTTTAGGAGCCATAACAACCTTCAAAGTAATTAACATTTGCTTTGGGTCTCGACTTAAGTGAAGTATCTTGTTCCGGGGAACGACTAGAACAAGAATTCTACTATTCGAATTACAACGTTACGTTGGGTCTCAACTGAAGTAAAGTATCTTGTTCCGGGGAACGACTAGAAAATGAATTCTACTAATGACATTACAACTTTGCTTTGGGTCTCGACTGAAGTAAAGTATCTTATTGCGGGGAACGACTAGAACAAAATTATTACTAACACACAAACTTTGTTTTGGGTTTCGACTGAAACAAAGTATCTTGTTCCGGGGCACGACTAGAACAAAATAATCACTAACTGTCTATTTACCAACGCCACACAGTCGATTCCACATATTGGATTGGTGAGTACATTTTTGAGTAATCATTTAATACCTATCTAATCTTATTGAGTAATTATATTTATACATATATATATATATATATGTATATCTTCGGAAAACTGAATTCCTTTTGAAGTTATTAATTTGTTTTTATTTAAGTTGACACATAAGTGAGCTTTTGGTTATTAAGTGACATAGTCGACAATATAAGTATCTTAAGTTTATGTTCGTGAATGTGTAATCTCTGAACTATATTTCTCTTTGAATTTAGAATATTGTAGTAAATGTGACGTGTTGTGAAATAAACCACCGAATTTAGGTATTCATTGGCGTTGCTATTTACAGTCCTCATCCTTACTTATGTTTTTCTTGAGTATTCTCATTGGGCAGAACAATGTTCCTAAATAGTTCATCGGTACTAGTCAGACACTCTGCGCCAATAGTCGAGGCGAACTAGCGCCCTGTAGTAACGTTGTCACCGAGTGATCTGTCAGCTCATGCTGGCAGTCTGGACTTCACGTCTTAACCAATCGCTAATCACATAGTTACATAACCAAATGGCGCCCAACGTGGGGCCACCTCAGCAGACTTCGGTGGTCTAAGTGCACATTTTACTGGGGACTGCGACTTGTAGAAATATGATCACTTGGCATTTTGCTAATTGGTTGACCTCAAGTCTCACATCCAGTGGAAGTTACATGTGGACCTAGGTCTGTCTGATTTGAGTCGTAGCATTTTTTCGAGTAATGGTAAAGTTTTGCGAATTTTAAAGTAAGGTTTTTTTTCAAATTTTCAATTTTTATCGTTTCAATAGTTTGCTTCAAGTTTGCCTTTTTGAAGCTTGAAGTGTTGTTAAATTTTGTCGAGTATTTTTGAAATTTTTTTGACTTGTTTATTTTTTCCGCTGGCCTTCAGTCTTGGAAATGGCTGGTGGCCTCACGACGATTTTTCGTTTGTATTTTCACGGAGGCATGTCTCTTCTAGTCATCTATCTGGCTGGACAGAGTCATGAGTAGTTGACCAGATTCATGGCTTTGCCCAACTGGAAGTTCACGTAGATGCTGCGATCACTTGAAAAGGAAAGAAAGAGTTGTTGGAGGATGGAAGTGATGCTGGAGACCTTCAGTAGTCAGGAGCTGGCATAGTGCTAACTGCCTGGCTGAAGAAACTCTAGCAACATTCTCAGTCTTTGAGATCTCTAACCTGACTTTTCTAAGATTCCGTTGAGAACTCAAATTTTTCATACACACATTCGCAATACTTACTTGTACTTACCGTTAATTTCTGACCTGAGTTTTTCTTAGAGAGTGGACCTGGAAGACTTGTTTTGAGAGTTGACTCTTGGAGAGAGAGAGGGAGGAAGTATATGAATTTTCTTTTGAAGCATATAGCATTTATATTATGCCTAACGTCGTGAATTAAAAACTGAGTTAAAAACCTATACCTACTATTACGTTAAATTAGCAACGGTGAAGTGTCCAACGACCCTTGTTTTCAGCTAGAGAATTTCTTTTGGAATTTTGAATTGAGAGATTTTGTCGTCTCGATTTTAGTCTGGCAAGTACTTACCTGACTCGCTTCGGAGTATGTATAGCCTCTGCATAAACAATAGAATCATCCAGGCTCTGACCATCCGCATATGCGATCCTCTTTATTATTCCTTGGCGAAACTGTCGAAATTTTATCAGGGCTACTATAAGAACACTACCTCCTGTGACTGAAGTCCCAGTACAGATATCGGATCAGTGCACCATCCGTTTAGACGGAGACTGGTCTGTCAAAATAAAACTTTTAACAACCAGATCTCTATCTCCTGGCTTACAGTCAGTTCAAGAATGAATAGTTCATCTATTAAGGGTCAAGGTCTAATGGCTACGGACACATTGCCGCGTGATTTCAGAGCGCAACTACAAGTCTTAATACGTGAAAGGATCTCACTAAGTATGGACTCACTGCGAGCGGAGATCTCAGATGTTCGTCAACGAGTCTGTGCTGTCATTCACCAAGTGGACGTTACTTGTCCCACCCCCACCTATTGGATTCCGATTCGGAGACCACCTGTTGTTACATAGTGTTCATGAATACGGATTTTCCCCACGTACCGCCAACTACTCAGGCTTCACGTTCTCAGGTTTATGGCTTTACAAGCCATAACGACCCACCTACCAGATCCAGTCGAGCCCAATTCAGTTCATGGCCCAGACGCTCAGGTAATCCCATCAGACGATGGAACCTCTCGTATAGCGGAGACAGTTCTCAACTCTCCGTCGATGAGTTTGTGTTCCGAGTTGAGGCATTGACTTATTCAGCTCCCGATGGGGACTTCGACTTGTTAGTCAGAAACATGAGCACAATATTATCGGGTCCTACTATAGACTGGTACTGGTCTCTGCTGAGACACAACTCTACGCCTACGTGGGAGTACATTAAGACAACACTACTAGCCGAATGGGATGTGCCAAGAGATTACCTTAAGGTTAAAGTGCAAATGATCTCCAAATCAGGAGAGTCTTGCGCTATGTATCATCAAAACCTAGTGCACCTAGTGATCAGCTACAGAACCCATTGCCAGATGCAGAATTTCTGGAAATAATAAAATCAAAACTACTGCCAGACATCTTACAAAGAATTTGCTTACATCCCATAAACACTATATTTCAATTGCGATCTGTCGTGACACAAATACAGGTTAATAGCAGCAGATTTAGCGAGGTCATTGATAATCAGGCTACCTGTATTGACCTCTCCTTGCCACCTGAGCATAATGAGGGAACTGCAGTAGTATCCGCCATTTTAGCACGAGAAACAGTTGTCTGTTGGAATTGTGATCAGCATGGGCACTTCTATCAAGACTGTACCCAACAACGACAGGGGAAATTTTGTTACGGATGTGGGCGGAAGGACATCTTCAAACCGGATTGCACGCACTGTCAGCAGAAACACTTTAAAAGGGTCGGGAATCCCAATCGACCAAAGCCAAACGTTCACCTGTCAACAATACCCTCGACGACACCGTCCCAGAGGACCGAGGACAGTATGTCCGACCCGCAGACCCAGTAGATCAAATATCCGATTCTTCATTTATATCACTCAGTGATTCTGGTGATATAAACAATCCATCTGATAGTCCAATGAGTTGTAGTAATCCTTTAGTAGACGCAGAGAGCCTGATTGACTTCTCTGCAGATTTTCAAGCTCCCGTTTGCATCAGTAGGGAGCCCCAGACACTTTTATTAGACGCTCCTTTGGAAGAATCCTTAATTTTTGACATCCCATTGAAACCAAACGTAACTTCCTCAGGCAATGTGGCTGAGCAGGATGTTATTCGATACTAAGACGGCCACCAAACTCTACGATGACGAGTAGGTGTGAGCCTGTTTTATACCCTTTGGTGCCATATCATACGCGCCTACAAATAATAATGTAATGTAATAATGTATTCTGATCTGGACCTTAATAGAAAAAATAAACGATCAACCGTTCGTTGGCGCGAATATTGTCGACAAATTAGATCTGAATGAAAGAAACGCCCACATTTCAGTGTCGATACCATATGACATTCGGACGTACGCCGAAGTAAAGTTGCTTGATAGTGGTGCTACTGTCAGTTTCCTAGGCCAGAAATCTGTAGAGAATCTACCTGAAGCAGATGTCGAATAGGGGAGGTATCAAATACAAGTCGAGGTGGCTTATGGTACCATGACGAATGTCCATGGTCATGTGGACTTGGACGTCACCTTTCGTAGTGAGACCAAGAATGTACGCTTTTACGTCGTTCCTGGGCTCACTGAGGCACTATATATGGGAATAGACTTCTGGCGTCTATTTAGGTTGACTCCAGATGTTCTGGGTATAGTTGCGGAAATGATGCCAAGTCAATTAGCTGCCTCTGACATTGACTGCCATGTTCTTTCAGTTCAAGAAAACCAACGCTCGACGCCACGAAACAGCCTTTTCCTTCCTTTACCTCTTTTGGATTAAGGAAAACATCTTTGATCACTCACAATATTTAGACGAACGATGCTACTCCGATACAAGAGAGATTTCTGCCGATATTCACCGGCAGTGCAGAGTTTGATGGACGCAGAATTAGAGCGAATGCTATCACTGGGTGTGATTAAGGAGAGTCAGAGTCCATGAAGCTTCCCACTTGTTCTAGTGAGGAAGTCTGGAAAATTTCGGCTCTGTTTTGACGCCAGGAAGGTCAACTCCGTCACTAAGAAGGGCGATAATTCGCTACCGCAGATCGACGCACTTCTGAGTCGACTTCCTCCGGCAAACTACATTACAAGCCTGGACTTGAAAGACGCTTTTTGGCGTATCCTACTAGACTCCGATTTCAGAGAGAAGATCGCGTTTACAGTACCTGGTCATCCTCTCTATCAGTACACAGTAATGTCATTCGGCCTATGAAACGCTCCACAAATATTGTGCCGCCTTATATAAAGTCATCCCCTTTGATCTTTGTGAAAATATTCTCGTCTAATTAGACGATTTATTAATCAAGTCATCACACTTTGACTCTCATCGCATTTTGCTAGCCCACGTAGCGGATTGTTTGAGGAAACCTGGCCTCACTCCCAGACTAGAGAAGAGTAAATTCTGCATTACAGAGACAAAATACTTGCGTTTCATTGTTGGGAAAATAGGAATAAGAACCGACCCAGATAAGATCTCAGCCATAGTTGACTACCCGTCACCTAAAAATGTTCGGCAAGTCCGACGCCTACTAGGTATAGCAAGATGGTACCGCTGTTTCATCCCTAACTATGCTGATCTAACTGCCTCCATAAATGACACTCTGAAAAATCCCAGTTAGTTCCAATGGACACCTTGTTTGTTATGGCCCAATATAAGGAAGATTCTTCCAGCAGCCAAGGGCGCATTGTAGTGAAATAATTAGCAATTGCTAAACAGTAATCTCGCATGGTACTGTTCTGCAACTTACTTCTTACTTCCGAGTATAGGTTCATAAAAGACCAATGACTGGTCTGTCGAGTGCCCGTAGTATTCTAGCCGTTCAGTTCAGAGTCGCGTTACATTTTCTGTCATAGTAGTACAAAAGAATTGTTAAAGATTGTTAAGGCAGGTCGAGTCTATTGCAATAAAGAATTACGATGTTTAAATAATTCGAGTGTCGTTTTATTTTCCAAGAAAGTGTATCGCGGTTAATTATTGGTTTTTTCGTTGACTGATTGCTTTTGGGATACGGCATTTTTGGCGCAGCCGGTTAAAAACAGGTATGGTGAATTTTAAAATTGATTTTTGTTTTATTATTACTTTTGGGAGTTATGCTTTTTAGCTACTCCATTTTTATTATTTTTGGGAGTTATGCTTTTTAGCTACTCCATTTTTATTATTTTTGGGAGTTATGCTTTTTAGCTACTCCATTTTTATTGTTTTTGGTAGTTATGCTTTTTAGCTACTCCATTTTTTAATTTATCTACTTTTATTATTAGAACGTTTCAGATATAAAGAGTGAAATTTTGTTGTGTGGCGACATAGGAAACAAATGGCGTTGTGGTTATGGTTTGTATAATTAGGTATTCTAAATGTTAGGTTGTTGGAAGGGGTTAAATTATCGCTACTTATTGATGGTGTGCTTTGAATAGGAAATTGTGAAAAAATGAGCTGTCTTGTGTAGAGATAGAGTTTTAAAGAAAAAGAAACGAGAGTTAAAAGAGTAAGAAAAAGTAGTAGTAGTAGTATTTCAAGGTAAATTTTTGTGAGAGGCGTATGATAGCTAAATTTCATGAATATTATAAGGAAGTAATAATTTTAAGACGTTTCATTTGAACAGTGTTTGTGTTCTCTTAAATGTATTGTGAAGGTAGATGCCTGGTTACTTATATTGAAATCTTCTTTAACCCTTTCCCAAAACTCGCGTCCTGTTTGGCAGGTAAATCCCTTCACATATTTTAAAGGGTAAACTGCAGTTTTGTTACTTACTTTAATTTTCGTATTAATATTACATTTTCTCAACTTTCTCTGAAAAATTCTCCATGTAGCGTATTTTATTCTAATCGTGGGCCTCCTTGTTTTGTGATGTTATGATTTTTCGTTGGTCAAATGTGTTAAGGTTTTGTGAAGTTAGATGCCTGGTTACTCATATTGAAATCTTCTTTAACCCTTCCCCTAAACTCGCGTCCTGTTTGGCAGGTAAATCCCTTCACATATTTTAAAGGGTAAACTTCAGTTATGTCACTTACTTTAATTTTCGTATTAATATTAGGTTTACTCAACTTTCTCTGAAAAATTCTTCATGTAGCGTATTTTATTCTAATCGTGGGTCTTTATGTTTTGTGATGTTATGATTTTTCGTTGGTCAAATGTGTTACAGTTTCCCCGCGTTTGTAATAGTAGATATCGATAGGGTTCAAGAAACATCTATGTCAGTGGGGAGGTCTAATTTATTGACCAGGCAGAAATTATTCCAATTCCAGTCACAGGAGCAGGAACTGGAAAATAAATCAGAAGAATTGAAGCAGTGCCAAACAAAGGTTCAGTATTATGAGAGAGACTGGCAATATATCACAGATCACTTAACGGGTGAATTGAAAAACACGTGTGGCGAGTGGATATCTCAAGAATATTCTATAGGAACTAGAAACAGCCTCTAAAACAAGCACGAAAGGAGAAGTTGTGGATCTTTTGCTGACTATAACTTTCGACATTATTCAAAAAGAGGAAGGGACAATAGAAAGGGCACTAGAGGATAGCCGCCAGGAAATTAAAGCTCTGGTCAGGAAGGTAGATACCTTAAACATTCAATTGAAGGAAGCAGAGCAGACTGCGACCGAACTCGAACGGGAATTGCCGATAGAATTTCAGGAACGTCAGTCAACCACCAACGGCAATAGCAACCAAGGAAACAGCAGAAAGTGGTCACCAAGAAAATTAGTATTTTGGGACCATCAGTCGGAGCCAAAACAAAATTCGATCGCACGCAGCAGTAAAGGAAAATAAGGAAATAACACAGAAGGAAAGTGGAAAATCAAACAAAGGTCACATAAAAATGGTGGATATACACGATAAAGTGATGGATATGGTCGTCAAGTACGTACCCATGTTTTCTGGAGATCGATCTCCAAAACTGGTGAAAGAGGTGTACAGATTCTTCACCTGCGGCAAGGATTTGTACGACCGACTGAAGCCTGAGGAGCAGAACATATTTATGAAATATGTGAAGTATCGGTTGACGAATGATGGTTACTATCTGGTAAGTTCAGAGAAACCAAAAGATTTTGAAGCTCTGCAATTGATAATCAAAACAGGTTATATGCCGAAGAAGTCATTTAGTGAATTGCGAATGGAGATGGTGAAGACATCAGAGAATTTGCGGACCGATTGAAGGAACTGTTGAGCCAGATCAAGACAGCCGTATCAGCAAAGTAACCGGACAAAGACGGAGGACTATTAGCGGAGTTAGAGTCTGGTGCACTGGCAAACTTCAAGGGTGGTGTGCTTAATCATGCTACTCAGGTACATCTGACAGGAGGAAGTTCAAGTCTCTGGAGGGAGTGCGTGAAAAAGCGACCTACTTCGAGAAGGACGCAAAACGTCTTCAACTTTGGCGGAAGAAATGAATCTCGAGAGGAAAGTGAAGTTTTATGCTGCCAAATAAAGGTAACCAGCACACTAGAATTAAGCCCGTTAAATAATAACATAATTACAGTAGGATCAGACATAGGAGTGGAAGATAGATTAAGATTACTTGTGGATACTGGAGCGACTTGTAGCATAATTAAGATATGTAGAAGAAAAAGAAACACACCCATACAGACTCAACAAAGAATAATGATAGGGGGATTATTTGGAGCTCAAAACAGCTCGATTGGAGCTTGCAGGGCCCATTTACGCATCGGTACAGTCAATCGGTCCTGTGAATTCCACACCATTGAAGACACAGACTCAATACCAACCGATGGGATACTGGGGATCGACTTTCTTAAAGGCAAGACCATCATCGATTGTATAGATGAAAAGGTGGAAATACAAGGCGAGGCAAGACCTGTGAAACCAAATCCACTCTTCCGAAACATAACAGGAAATGAACGTGTTGAGACAATCGTCTTAAAGAAGGGTACGGAACAAAGCACAAGTATACCGGGGATTAATAAAGTCTTAGTCATCTTAGCTGAAGAGGTAAAAAATCGGATTCAAGAGCGGATGTCAGCATTGAAAGAGATTGTGAGTAAAGCAAGTGGAGCTGTGGATAGTATAACAGGTACCTAGGTAGGGGGAATAGTAGCAATAAAAAAGAGAATACGAATCCAGCGGAAAACGAGACTGAAGTAGATAAGTGGGAAACCAAGATAGAAGAAATGATGCAGGTAAATCACACGAGTATAGAGCCAAAGTTAGGCGGATGTGAAGGAAGCGCTTTGCCAACAGCCCCTCGCATGGGAGCTGAACAAAGGGTTAAAAGTGTTAAAACAGAAGCATGTTATAAATATAGGGGTGTACTCACTGTGATATTCTCTATCACTCCTCTGTTCGGGGCTTTTTGTTTTCATGAAGGAATCACAACACTTTATTTTCTTTTTTACCTTCTTTATTGACACTAAAACTTTCCTTATTTACTATGAACACATTTTGTTTTTTGTTCACTTATTCTATTAAGCCTATTTGACACCATATAATTTTCTTCGGTTATTTAAAAATTCAATCAACCGCCGGCCGAACTTATTCTATAAGCCTATACGACACTTTATAATTTTCTCCGATTATTTAACAATTCAATCAACCGCCGACCGAACTTATTCTCTATGCCTTGAATTAATCACCTCGAATCGACACCGACCAATTTTCAAAATCAACTCAACTCTTGATCACATTCATCGTGATCAAGAGCCGTTGTTCAGGATCGAAAATGCTAAATTCCATTTTCTTATCCTGAGAAAATTTTACGATTTTAATTTTGGACTTGTTCAAACATGTCCAGAATTATTCGCGTTGGACAAATGGCCTCAAAAATGTAATCTTACACTTTTGAAAACATCAGCCACCGTCCCGTCGTTTGACAATCGCGACGCGCATATACATGCAATGCATTTGTGTGCCGTGCGTCTCTTATTACGAAAGTTTTTGTCGTAATAAGTATGTACGTATGTACATGCATGTCGAATTTTTTCGCGGCAAAATGTACTGAAGGTACGATTTGCTTTTTAATTTATTTTTTAATTAAATTATTGAAATGGCAAATTTTGCTGAAGGCAAAATTTGTCGTGAAAATTTTTAAGTAAAACGACTTGGGTTGTAAACCGAAACTTTTGTTTTTCCCAAGTTGTTTTATGAGAAAAATTTTATAAATTATGTGGAATGTGAAGAAAATTGCTGATGCAATTTTCTTCATAGGTTTAAGAGATAAGCCAACCATGTTTTAAGAATGGTTAGCTTAGGTGAAAAAATTAATGAATATGATTTTCATGTTCTTGCCCTTTTTTCAGGTTTTTTATGGAAATTTTCCTTATTTTAGGTATATAACAATCCTTCCCCCTGAGAAAAAGAGAATTATTCTTGGAAGAGGAATAATTCTCAGGGGAAGTTGATGTGGGTGCGTTTTTGCTGGCTAGGTCTTTGGGAGGTTTTCGGTTGAGTTTTTACATCTTTGTGTTTGTTACAAAATTATGTTATTCTAGTCTTAGCTTGTATCGTATATCTTTAATTTATTCTATTTTCTATTTTCTATAGTCTTTATGGATTATCTTATTGTATGTAAAAATAAAAAAAAATTTGTTTTTAGCGATATTTATTATTCTATCCCAAGAAATTCTTTGCCGGCCCCAATTAAAAAAAAACTCTGTTTGATAATAAAAAGATGTCATTTCATTTGGATATTGCTCGTAATTTAATATCTCGTGCCGCTGATAAGCGAACGAACTTATTTTTCTACCGGAGAGAGAGTGTTTGCACATTGCCAGTGCAATTGTATATATATATATATATTTTTTTTGAAGGGTCGGTGTGAGATTGAATTGAATTAAAATGAATTTGATATCTGCCTCAGTAAAATAAAAGATAAAAAAAATTCTTGGTGCACGTAGAGTTGGCATGAGATATTGGAATGCATCTTGTACCGGCTTGGAAAAGAGAAAAAAAAAATTTGTGAGGTTTGTGTACTTGTAGCTGCCTACATACATAATGCACGAATTGCAACTTGTGGAGCTTATTTGTGTGTTAGGAAAGGATAAAAAGAAAACTACCATTGCTATTATAGTTGCGTGGGATTTGTATTTTTAACCAAGATAAGTACCCGATGCATTCTAACTGCATCTTGCTAATTTTTTGCTAACGTTTGGGGTTTTGCCCTTTATATGGGGCGATTTTTGCTGTTCCGTCCATAGTTTGTTTCAACATGGAATTTTGTGAAGTTGTGTCACCGCGTACTCCTTACACCAGCCCCGTACCCAATTGCATGAGGGTGCTGGCCATTTTTGTGCAAAGTGTGGCCCCCGGTGGCGTGGGCTCATCAGGCTGCTGCTGCTGTGGGATGGTCGTCCAGATGTGTGCATCTGGGGTGCTCCAGCGGAGGCTGATATATTCCGTCGGGTGGAGCTATGCTTGTGGCCCCACGGTGGGAGTTCATGGGTGGTCATGGGTGAGCTTTTTTTTTGATTTTGTTAATGAATTCTATCGATAACTTCCTCAATATTCTTTTCTAGGAGCAACTTTGGTACTATCTGGGGAGGTAGGGTGGTGTGCCTGCCCTGGTTGTCGGATGCATCCCAGCTACCTGGTGCATGACGTGACCGCTTGGGACGGATCTTCAGAATCCGAACTAGGGTTACCTGGTGCACCGCCGAGTTTTGCGTCTGAGGGGGACCGGGATCTTCCTGAAGAGGCTTCTGGTCATATCCAGGAGGACTGGGATCTCCCTGAAGAGGCTTCTGGTCCTGCCCAGGGTTAGGCCGTGGACGCTCCCTCGTTTCATGGTAAGTTACTTTCACTTTCTATTCGAGCCCTTTTTCTAATTATATTTGTTTTTATTTCAGAATTTTTTGTTATTTTGGTTCGCGTACCACCACCGTTTTTTAGTTTTCTTTTCTATTAACTTTTAATCTTTTCAAAAAAAATTGTACTTTTAGTTTTATAAAAATTTTAGTTTTACTTTTATTCTCCTGTTTTGTATAAAATAAATAATTATAAAAAATTCTTGGCTAAATGGTGAAATATCGTCTTTCATTTTTTGGTAAAATTTTTTTTTTTTGTTTTTTCATTTATAGATTTTAGGTAACACAAAAATGGACTTGACAGATTTTTGCCTAAATGGTGAAATATCGTCTTTCATTTTTTGGTAAAAAAAAAATTTTTTTTTGTTTTTTCATTTATAGATTTTAGGTAACACAACAATGGACTTGACAGATTTTGAGTTCGGTCGTCAATTTCTCTTTGACGCTGGTTTTTGTTTAGGTTTGGGCAGCTCTAAGTGTTGTTAAGCGGCTTTAAGCTTGACGGTACTCATACTGTTGTCTTGGGTAGTGATATGCACAGTTTCGTGCAATTATAGAATAGTGTCAACTTATAGTCCCTGATTATGAGGGTAGTTGCTATCTCGAATAAGCTATCCTATGGGAGTATTTGGGGTTACTGATAGTCGAAATCTTGTAACTCCGAAAGCTTAATTAGGCGGGTTATCAAAGTAGATTCTTGCATCTCTTTTTCTTTTTGGGCCGACCTTTCGTTGTTTTGTGGTCTTGGAGAAGAATGGTTTACTGTCTTGGTTTTGTGGTCTTGGAGAAGAATGGTTTACTGTCTTGGTATTTCTTATGGGAATACATATAATTTCTACTATATCTAATATCGTAAAAAAAAACTTTTCTTATTTATTCTACTAATTTAAGTCACTATTTCCTATTTATGATCTTATTACTTTACCTCTCTATTTAGTATAATCTTAGATATTTATGTCTATATCTAAGTTAATTGTTATTTATTATTTAACGTTGCTAAATATCATTTACTTATGATTTTTATTATTATTATTTTTGTGTAAATAAACTTCGGTTATGTTTTTATTTTTTAATTCTATTATCTTATGCCTTTTCTTTCTTCTATTTATTACCTTATTTTTTAGCTTATTTAATTTATTATTTCTACTTTGCTAAGTACTACTTATGTTTATTAATTTTGGGTTCTTAGGTACTACTAAATAAAGTTTATTCTTATGTAATATTTATTTTACCTGGTCGCTTTATTTCTTATTTGCTATAAATTATTTCAAATTATCTTCTAATACCAGTGTAGTGGAAGAACAGTGGTTCCGCCAGTAATAAAAGGATGAGACGGGGCCAAACAACGAGTATAGATCTTTTTGATTATACTACTTGTACAGACCTCGCTCTGTGGAGACTTTGAGTACGTTTTAATTTTTCTTTGGGTGTTGCGTAAACCGGTTCCATAGGAACGTTTCCAGCTGTGGGCTGTTGTCTGCGATTAGCAATCCATGCCATGAATGCCGGTACGATATATTTTGCTAGTGCCACCACAGATAAAATTAGCAACAAGAGTCCGGTCACTGATAGGGATGTTATTGATAGTATATGAGGAATCTTGGCCTTTGGTCCAAAGTGAATGTTGTTCACTTTGGTACGGATTTCGTCTAGAGATTTTGTATCTAGATGGATACGTTGGTTTGTATCATCTCCTAGGAGTAATGTTGGTTGTTTATCAAGGTTTTTAGGAGCGGATATCTTGGACATATATTCTGCCAATTCCTCTTGCGTTTCGTTTGTGTCTGGGAAGTAGGTTGGTTGGAAAACTTTTAGCGGATGTAGATTTTCTGCTTCGTAATACAGAGTGTGAGACTGTTGACTGTCATGATTCCTTGTCCTGCGAGACGATGAGTGAGTAACTGTTGAGTACAAGTTATATGTACTATAGTGGTTTTGGTTAAGGAGTACAGGCACGAATTTGGTCTACTGAGTTTAATTATTGTGTTTCTTGGGGGAATTTGAGCTCTGATGCTACATTGTGGGTGTTCGCCCAGTGGGTTGAATAGGAGTTTGATAACACATTCATCTGTTTTTGTATCTTTGGTGATTGGTGTGTTCAGCTTACCAACCCACGTATCTTCATTGATTCCCTTTGAAATTTTTTTGAAAGATCTCAGGTTTTCTGGCTTCAGCAACAGAAATTCCTGGGTCTGGATTTGACTTGCCACATGGGAAAATCCGATATCAGGTATTAGTGAGTGGTCTGAATCCACCCGTATGGGAAAACATCTAATCTGTTGGTTTTTCATCTTGGGAATATTAAATATGGGAAGTTTGACTCGGATAACTTATTTGTCGTGCAGCAAATGTGTCTTTACATCTGCTGTTTGATACAGAACTGACAAAAAGTCCTGTAGATTGGGACAAGTGGAGTGAGATTTGTGATAAATCTCTAGCAAATGGTTTGGGGAAATTAAAAGGGGATGAATTTGATTATTTCTACTGGACACTATTATGTCCAGTAGAGCTTGTTGTCTAAATTCCAACTCTATCATTTGTAGTTTCAGACTAGAAACGATCTCTTGTCTTATTTGGTGGGCTATCAAATCGTCCGTTGTGTTCTGCAGATGGTTAATCTGATTGGCTAACTGATGTTGTCGTTCAGACAGTGAGGATAAGGGTTTTTGAATTTCTTCGAACGTGGTTTTTATTACGCTGATCTGTTGCTTTTCCAGATCAGCTAAGGTTTGAGTATTTACCTCTAATTCGCTTAGTCGGCTGTACACCTCTTGTTCGTTTCCGCTATCCATAGTGCCAAAGAGATAGTGCATCGCATTACCTATCCCATCAAAGATGGATCGGGGCTTGCGTGATTTAGGCACTGCCTCTTTAATGACATTGGTGCGTCTCTTGATGTTTTCCATCAGGGCATGTACATGTTTGCTTTGTAGGGTACATAGGTTTTGATCAAAAGATTTGTTACCACATAGTTGATGAACGTAGTGTTCCGCGCGTTCCGCCAGTTTTGTCTGATTGTCCAACTCGCCCAGATCTAACTCAATGATGAAGCTCCAAGTGTCGTGATAAACTGATAGGCTTCTAAGATCCTCAAATAGTACTCCCGTATTACTTAGGGGCGTTATAGAGTAAGGTTCCTCCGCGAGGGCTCCTATTATGAGCAGGACTAGTCCGTGGAAAATGATGGACTGCATTGTTATCTAGGTGAGGCTAGGATAGGATATTAAAATGGGTTTCTTGTTGACTTTGTAGCTTACATTCTATTATATATGTATCCTAGAATTACTTAGATTATATTGACAACATGTTATTCGTAGAAAGATTTTAGGCTGTTGTTATGTACCGTCACCTCTCGTTTACGAATTTTAATTGTTGTGTTAACTGAGCTGGGGATGCCGGTTACCGTATAGGGTCCTACCCAAATCTGGGAGAGCTTATGTTTACGACTCTCGCTCTTGAGTAGAACCTTGTGTCCTCTGTGAAATGTCAGGGGACGTACAGCTTTGTCATAGTAATTTTTCGAGCGTTGTTTACTCATCAGAAGATTTTTCCGTGCCATGGCGTAAGACTTTTGAAGCTTATACCTGAGAATATGGTAGTAGCTCTCGTGGTTATACACGGGTTCGGGGTCTCGCCTTAAGTTGGACGGAACGTCCGCTGTAAAGCCGTAGAGGCAGTCCATGGGAGTTAATTTTGTCCCTTCGTGTACATTGTTGTTGTACACGAAAGCAGCGGTTCGCAGATAACTATCCCATGACCTGGGATTTTCGCCCACTATAGTTCGTAGATATTCAATCAATGGTCTATGTGTACGTTCGAGTGCTCCATTTGATTGGGGATGATAAGCTGAGGTTTGCAGCTTATTTATCCTGAGGAGTTTGCATACCTTTTTGAATAGGTCACTCAGGAAATTACTTCCCTGATCGGTGACTATTCTTTTGGGAATGCGGTAGCGCGTGACGATTTCGTCGAAGAAAATATGCGCGATCGTTATAGCTTCCCCATTTGGTATGACGTACCAATCTACAAACTTCGTGAGGTTATCCTGAAACGTTAATATATATTTGTTTCCGGATTCAGTCTCCTCTAGTGGGCCGACTATATCTAGATAGATATTATCGAATGGTTGTTCCGCTATGTCTGTAATCACCATCGGCATTTTATACTGTGGTGAGGCCATCATGGTTTGACATTTGGCACACCGCTTAATGTGCTTTTTGATGTCACTAAGCATGTGCCTCCACCAGTACTTTCTTCGAATCCGTTTATAGGTTTTTATCACTCCCTGATGGCCGCCAAAGAAAGAATCATGATAATCTTTTAAGATTAATTGAATCTCCTCTGGGCTTGTGATTACTTCATGGGGACGAGTTTCGTCTATAATTGGTGGATTGGTACTAGGTAGACTGTCACGGTCTGCGGTCTCTTCTGGATGATGAGTTTGTTCTTTTTGTTTGGACTGGCTGTTTTGATTTGTTCCACTTTCCTGAATGTTTCGTGTCTGGGCTCTGGTTACTGCATTGCATTGGAGACACTGCTTTTGGTCCGATGAGTGTTTTTCCTCCTCTATATCCGAGTCCATTTGGTGGTGGACTATAGCTTCTACCGTGAAGGTTGCAGTTTCCTTGTCTTTGTTATTATCCCGTGGGATGCGGCTTAAAGCGTCGGCAGTCGTGTTGTACTTTCCGGGCTTATACTCAATTTTATAATTGAACTCGGAAAGTTTATGGTGAAATCTCACCAGATGGGATGTGGGGTCCTTAACATAGAAGACTCCCTTGAGTGGTTTGTGATCTGTATAGACCGTGAAGTCTCGGCCTTGCAGATAACACCTGAAATTTTTAGTCGCCCAAACTATAGCCAGTAACTCTTTCTCAACGGTGGAATAGTTACGTTCGGATTTGTTCAGGGTACGGCTGGCGTAGGCAATTGGCTGGTCACTTCCTACCTCTCCTTGAGAGAGAACTGCTCCAAGGGCCTCGCTGCTGGCGTCGGTGGTAAGGTTAAAGGGTTATGAAAAATCGGCATATATTAAGAGTGGAGGGGAAATTAAAGCGTTCTTAATGCTTTGAAATGCCTCTTGGCATTTCTCAGTCCACTTAAACTTTACATCCTTTCGGAGTAAGTTTGTTAGTGGACGTACTGTTTTCGAAAATTCGGGTATGAATTTTCTGTAGTAATTGGCAAGGCCCAAAAATGATTGCACTTGCCTTACTGTCTTAGGGATGGGGAAAGTTTGGACGCATGCCGTTTTGCTAGGGTCAGGTAGTGCTCCTTGGTTAGAACATTTGTGTCCTAAATACACTACCTCGCGCCTGAGAAATTGACATTTCTCAGGTTGACGTTTCAGGTTATTTTCTCTTAACCTGTCAAAGAATTTTCGAAGCTTTTCGTTGTGGTCTGCCAGACTTTTTCCATAGATAACGATGTCATCTAAGTAGACGAAACATTCTAGGCCTTGTAGGCCAGTTAATATGAAATTCATTAAACGCTGAAATGTGGCCGGGGCTCCTTTGAGCCCGAACGGCATGTGTTTGAATTCATAATGCCCGTAGTTGGTACTAAAAGCCGTTTTTGCTCGATCCTTCGGATCGACGAGTACCTGATGATAGCCATTGGCTAGGTCTATGGTGGTAAAATATCTTGAGTGGCCCAGTTGATCAAGGATATCCTCAATCCGTGGTAGCGGGAAGGCATCGCCTTTTTTTTTCGTTCAACTTACGGAAATCAACGACTACGCGCCACCTTTTCTCACCATCTGGTCCCGCTTTTTTGGGGACGACTAGCAGTGGCGAGTTCCATGGGCTTTTGCTTGGCTGGACAATGTCGTTGTCCAGCATTTCTCTGAGTTGCTCATTTATGACATTTCGCTGTGTCTCTGGTAACCAGTACATCTTTTGGTTAATAGGTGCTTGGTCTTGCATCAGAGGGATGTCATGGGTGATGGCATTGGTATGTGTAAGCCTGTCACCTTTTAAAAAGAATATGTCATCATATTCGTAACAGAGATTTGTTATTGATGCTTTTTCCTCAGAATTTAAAGTTTCATCCAGACTGAGTTCTTGCTCTAATCTGGTGAGGCGGGGATGAGTACTGGTGTCTTCTTGTTCGACATCGTTTGGGAACGGATATCGTATATGTTGTAGGGTGGCCTTCTGATCGGCGCTTATTGCCCTGTTTGTATTGTTCTTAAATCTAAACCTACTGTTATTATTTATATTCATTTTACCTCTTAGCCTATTTCTTTTATTTATGAGTGGCGTTGGGCCAGGTGGATCTGCGGGAGTTGCTAACGGCCAGCGCTTGATGTTGGGGTTTTCATGAGGGACCCGCAAGCGTCTTGGAGCAGTTTCTTATCACTGCTCGGTCTACCTGGGCTCTTATGCCCCACTTTCTTAATCTTAGGTTTACATATAACTTGATGCTCACCATCGCCGTCATTTCGACTCATGGGATTCAAAGGATGGGCTGTTGTAATTTTTTTGTCTGGTTCTCGTTTGATGGGGACGACAGTGTAGTCTTTAATGGGAACCAAGTTTAGGTTCACGCTGTTTAGGACTACCTGTGAACTGCGTGTGTTGAGGATTCCTATAGGGACTGCCTTTAACCCAGCTGATAGTAAGCTGTTTGCTAAGAAGACTCCGTCGTCTATTTCTTTCGACAGACTGAGCATTTCTTCCTGCAACTGCAACGGGACTTTGACTACGATCTGAGACCTTGCTGGTACGCACACAGGTTCATTTTAAGTCACCTGATGCTGGCCAGTCTTACAAACCAGATTTTTGGTAATCAACTCACCCTTATCGCGTTCTTGTAAGTCACAGCCGACTTCTTCTGACTGAGAAGCTTTGAGAACACTTCGGGTAGAAGGTGTATCCCCGTCGGGTTTAATATCTTCTACCAGTGTCTCTTTGCTGACTGTGTTTTCTGAACACGGATTGTCCGATGCGGGTTTTAATGGAACAGCAAAATCTTCTGGATTGATTTCCGTGCGAGGAAATCGCAGAACTTTGTTGGGTCCCTCAACATTACAGTTTTTGGCTAGGAAGTCATTTCCTAGCAAGCCGTCGTCGGAAATACCTGGGATGTTTTTTACCACCTGAAAGTTGCAAGGTAATTTGCTTTTTAGCATGAAGTTTCCTTGAAAACTTCCTAAGGTTTTTCCGGTTGCAAAAGGGCTTTGAAGAGTTAATTTTTTGTTGGGGTTTATTAGTTCGCGAGATTTGAGAGCTTTTCTCTTAATTATATTGATCTCCGCCGGTGTCCACTATTAGCTGGGCCTGGCCATTTAGACCTATGTCTAGAGGAAGTCTGGCGGTGGGCACACTGAAGTCGGGCGGCTGAGAAGACCCTTGTTTATTGCTGGTAGGGTTTATAGTCGAGCCGGGGAGTTTTGGGTCGACTCTTTGTCGTTTCCCTGTTTTTTATCCTCCCATTTTTGCTTTTGTCGACATTCGTCGATCTTGTGTCCGCGGCGCCCACAAAAATCACATTTTTGACTTATGTTAAAGACTCTGGGGCCTTTTATATTGCTCGGGTCTGACTGTGTTGGATTGTTAGGCGATCCTCGTGTGAAACGAGTTGCAGACTGTGCTTGGCTATTTCGACAGTCGCGAATGTCATGCCCGTAACTTCTGCAGTTAGCGCAGAAGGGGGTGTTCTTGCGTTTTAGACACTCCGTGTAGGTGTGTCCCCGCTTCTGCCAGAAATTGCAAGTGATGCTTTGTACCAGATTCTGTGTATCCGGTTGTCTAGAATCTCTTCGTGGAAATGGCGGGCGTAGTGGTTGAGCATGTACGTATTGGGGATTAAACTGTCGGGGCTCTTGTGCTCGTGGTGATGCATACATGGGTGGCTGTGGTGCTTGATTGTAGGGAGTTCGGCTAAGAGCTCGAACTCGAAGACTAGGGTCTATTGGTGCCATTGGATATGGGTGTTGCGTTAATGGTGTTTGGACGAAAACTGTGCCTGCTTGCAGCTTTTCCATATCTAAAGCCTTTTGTATCAGCTGCTCTAGATCATTTTCTACCAGAGTGAGGAGGTACTGGCATAGGTAGAGATTGTTCACTCCACTTTTGAGGGCATTTTTGGCAAAGTCCGCCAACTGTGTCTTCACAGCTGGGGCTGCCGTTGCTCTGTACTTCAGTACCGCTGCCTCGTTGCAAAGCAACAGCAACTGCTTCACTCTTGTTGTGAAGGCAGTGAGAGTTTCCAACGGGTTTTGCCTCATTGTGATCAATTTGTTGACCAATTCTTGATATGATTCTCGCGGTAGATAGGTTCTGTTCAGACGTTCCTCCACCTCACTAAAAGTAGTTGGAACGTCCGAAGCAAACAGCTGATAAGCATCGCCACGAAGTCTTGTGGGCAAGATATGTAGGAAGACTGGTTTTTCTTCCTCACTTAAACAGTGTAAGGCTTGTTTGCAACAGCCAATAAATGTTTGTAGCTCACGACCTAGCTGTGGGATATTTTCACCCGAAAACAGAGGAACTAGTTGTGCCGTGAGCTTGGCCACCTTTGCATAATCTACCATTGTGATTATCTTTTTACTTAAACTTTTGTAGGGTAGTCTACTTGTGCCTTGTGGAGTTTCAGGGCTGGTTTCTGGGCTTGATTCCGTGAAGGATACTTCTAGCCAGCCACTGAGGTGGTTTTCGGCGGTTATTTAAAAATTCAATCAACCGTCGGCCGAACTTATTCTATAAGCCTATACGACACTTTATAATTTTCTCCGATTATTTAACAATTCAATCAACCGCCGACCGAACTTATTCTCTATACCTTGAATTAATCACCTCGAATCGACTCCGACCAATTTTCAAAATCAACTCAACTCTTGATCACATTCATCGTGATCAAGAGCCGTTGTTCAGGATCGAAAATGCTAAATTCCATTTTCTTATCCTGAGAAAATTTTACGATTTTAATTCTGGACTTGTTCAAACATGTCCAGAATTATTCGCGTTGGACAAATGGCCTCAAAAATGTAATCTTACACTTTTGAAAACATCAGCCACCGTCCCGTCGTTTGACAATCGCGACGCGCATATACATGCAATGCATTTGTGTGGCGTGCGTCTCTTATTACGAAAGTTTTTGTCGTAATATGTATGTACGTATGTACATGCATGTTGAATTTTTTCGCGGCAAATTGTACTGAAGGCACGATTTGCTTTTTAATTTATTTTTTTAATTAAATTATTGAAATGGCAAATTTTGCTGAAGGCAAAATTTGTCGTGGAAATTTTTAAGTAAAACGACTTGGGTTGTAAACTGAAACTTTTGTTTTTCCCAAGTTGTTTTATGAGAAAAATTTTATAAATTATGTGGAATGTGAAGAAAATTGCTGATGCAATTTTTTTCATAGGTTTAAGAGATAAGCCAACCATGTTTTAAGAATGGTTAGCTTAGGTGAAAAAATTAATGAATATGATTTTCATTTTCTTGCCCTTTTTTTCAGGTATTTTATGGAAATTTTCCTTATTTTAGGTATATAACAAGCATCCTTAAGGTGACCTCAGGAAATGTGGGGTGAGTCACACATGGCAGAGGGCGATGGTGAAGATAGGGAGTGCGAACCTCCTCGCAAGGAGGTGGCACTTCTTAACTTTGGACCCAAGATACCAGAGGACCATCGGAGCCACCCACAGATGAGGAAGCCACCATTTTCGGGCAATAACAGACATAATTCAGGTTCAACTTTTAGGCTCGAAGCCAGGACAGAACAACTGGTAAAGATAGATGTGGCCAGTCAGGAAGAGTTGGTATGCATGGCGGCAGAAATCAGGAGTATATTGTGGGAACACTATAATTAAACCTAGGAATGGACAGGCCTTTGTGGGTATTATTAACGACCGAACAGAACCGGTTCAAATTATGAATTTTCAGCCCCAATTAAAAAGATTAAACGAGTTAGTAATATACGCATTCTCACACCCTGGAAGTAGGACCCGCTCCAGCCAACACCGACTTAAGCTCATGAGTGACTCGTTAGTGCTGGAGGAAAGTCTTAATGCAGAAAAAAAAGAGGCCGTTGCTCAATTTTGCTATGAATATAGCGATATTTTTTATTTACCGGGAGATAAACTCACGTATACGTCAACGAAATCTTTCAAATTGCCTCTTATGGCTAACGCAGGCCCAATACATAAAAAACAGTACAGGATGACAGAAGCTCACAGGGAAGAATGCCAGAAACAGCTAGCAAAGCTTCTAGAAGAAGATATCATAGAACCCAGTAAAAGTCCATTCAATTTTTCAGTTCTACTTATCCCTAAAAAGGGAATGGATGAAGATGGTAATCAGAAGTTTAGACTGTGCGTAGACTTTCGAGAACTGAACAAAGTGTGCATCCCTTACGCATATCCTCTCCCACGAATAGAAGATATATATATGATTAGGTCATTCCAGGTACTCCTCCATGTTAGATCTTGCTAACGGGTACCACCAAGTACTAATTTATCCAGTGGATAGGGAGAAAACAGCATTGAGTACTAATTTCAATCACTTTCAGTATAATCGATTGCCTCTTTTACTGAAAAATGCTCCCCCATTCTTTCAGTCAATATTGAATGGGATTTTGACAGGGCTTCATGGAATAAAATGCTTCGTTTATCTAGATGATGTGGTCATATTTGCAAAAAAATTTGGATGAACACCACGAGAAGTTACGGGAGGTATTCCAGCGTTTTAGAGAACACAATTTAATTAAAACTTCAGCCTTCGAAATGCCAATTTTTGAATAAGGAAGTTTTGTACTTAGGCCATGTGTGCTCAGAGAAGGGAGTAAGGCCGGACGAACTGTTAGTTAAAGTAGTACGTGATTTTCCAAGACCACAAACTATGCGTCAAGTACAGTCGTTTTTGGTACTAGCTAACTATTACCGAAAATTCGTCCCAAACTTTTCTAAAATGATGGCTCCCATTACGAAATTGTTCAGAAAGGGGTAAAATTTAATTAGGACTCTGAATGCAACCAATCCTTTAGTATTATAAAAGGGGCTTTAACTACGCCACCTGTATTGGGTTACCCTGATTTAAGTAAGGAATTCACATTAATTACAGATGCAAGTGGAGAGTCCTTAGGGGCAGTCTTAGAACAAGACGGAAAGCCGCTAAGCTATGCCAGCCATACTTTAAATCTTCCTGAGTGGAATTATTCTACCACCGAACGAGAAATGTTGGCGATCTTTTGGGCTGTGCGGAGTTACAAATGTTATCTGTTAGGTAGACATTTTAAAGTTATATCCGACCACCAGCCTTTACGCGGAATTTTTAAAGTGAAGGATACCACATCCCGTATAGTGAGATTTCATCAGAAATTGTCTGAATATGACTTTGAGATTATTTATAAAACTGGCAAGCAGAGTAGTAATGCGGATGCATCGAGCCTAATTCCCCAAATCTCTAATGGTAGAGACGAAGAAAAGGCTACAGAGTTTCCATGTTTTGCAATAACTCGAGCTCAAGCCCGGAGGAAAATGGCATTAAACAAAAGTCAAAATCGGGAATCCGAAGACGACTGGGACGTGATGAGCGAGTGTGAGTTGATTGCCGGAAGATCGATAAGACAGCCAGAGCCAAAATTAATTTCGAACCCGAAGGAAGTACAGATGATCCTGAAAGATTATCATGACACTAGGTTCGGAGGACATTTTGGACGAACTAAAACGTTCGACAGAATTAAGCGTTTCTACCGCTGGAAGGGGATGTAGGGTGAGATCGCAAGATATGTTCGACAGTGTGTAAAATGTGAAAAACAAGCATGCGCGAACCATTAAGATGCCTATGATAGTGACAGACATTTCGGAGAAACCGTTTGACAAGGCTACGTCGATTTGGTTGGACCTCTACCCGTAAGTCACAATGGTAACAAATATATCCTATCATTAATGGATGATCTTACGAGATTTGTTGACTTCGTGGCTATACCAAAAGGCGAATAACGTTGCCCGAGATTTGTTTGATCAGATTCTGAGTCGTTACTCGCTGCCGGCCGAAACAACTGGTAACCGATCAGGGGGCGAATTTCACAGGAGAAATTATGAAAGCCCTCTGCAAGATGTTAAAGGTAAAAAAATTGCAAACCACGGCATATCATCCTCAGTCGAATGCGGTAGAGAGACAACATTCTACTTTGGCAAACTATTTGAGGAGTTTCGTGGATCAGGAACCACAAGCATTGGACGTATAACAATACAATACATACAGGCACTAAACTCACACCGACGGAAACACCTTTCGGGTATGCATCTCGAATTCCAACCAATTTTTAAAGGACTCTATGAGGTCATACATGTACACAGTCCGGAGAATGTAAAGATTCTTCAGGGCAAAGAACTTAAGTGGATTCACACTAATCGTTTAAGAATATTTGTTGAAGGATCTATTTCACTTCACCCTACTTAGTTAATTACTTATTAACCCCTGTTATATTACAGGTGTCATATTGTAAGCAGAAGCATTCAGATAAGGAGTCAGGTATTCGGATGCAGTAAAAGGTAAAGAAGGGTATCTTAAATGAGGTAAGGTTTGGTAAATTTTTTGTTAACGACACAGTACGAGGGAATATAAAACAAGAAAGAAGAAATAAACTATTAAAATACAAATATGAGAGTTGTAAAAAAAATAGAAGAAGGAAACAATAAATAAGAGATTTATAAAAAATAATAAAAAGTTTTTAAAGAATTAAAGCATAAAGAAATCTAGATTTGTACTAAAGAAGAAAAGAGGTAAAGAATAAATAATTAATTAAGACAAATAAAATAATAAGAAGAAATAACTTAGAGAAGGTGTTATTTTAGATATTAGGAAGGTTGCCAGTAGATTAAGGAATACAGGTAAGAAGAAGGAGAGCCAAAATGGAAAGGCTTATGGTGATAATATTAGTTAGTGTGACATCACTGTATGCAGGGAATGCCGACTACAGCATCAAACCCATAATACAAACGGGGGTACTATTCGAGAATGTGGGAAAGGTGAACTTCTACAGCAAGCATTGGACGATTCTAACTATACTAGAAATGGCGGATTTAACGAAAGAGTTGGAGTTTGCAAAAAATTGCAGCAGCCTAAGCAGAGAATTATGTACCAGGATCAGGCACATCGGAGTAGGTACCAGATGCGAAGTGGTAACTAAGGAAATAAGAACCTGTGTCCAGAATTGAACGACAGAATGATGAGCTTAGCCATCATATGCATGGGAAAGCATCTCATCGTACGAAGCGCTCATTTTGTGATGGAATGGGGTCCCTTTTTAAGACAATTTTTGGAACAATGGATCAGGCCGACTCGGATGACATTAATAGCAGACTTGAAGATCTTGATGGGAGGGAGAATTGGACCTTTCACCTTCTGAAGGAGCAGACGACTTTAATAAAATCAACATTCGACGTATTTAATGCATCACAAGCGCAGGCTGATGCAGAACGTGAGGAGCTCTGGAGTAAAATTTCATTCATCATCGCTGCTTAGCAGAATAAGAGCGATGAGTTGTCAAATTTTCTTTCAGCAAAGAATGGAGATCAATGAAATTATTACGCTAATGACAATTCAGTTGCAAGAAATTAGCGATATACAGGAGACCCTATCCAATATTGTGAAGTCGTTGAATGCAGGAAAATCACACCCCGCTATAATTCACGCTCGAGAAATGTCTGAGATAATGGCAAACGTTACTAGAGAGTTTGATTTAGACGAAAAATTCCCACATTTCCAGTTATTGATCCAGATTGCAAAGGTACAAGCTATTCAGGCAAATCAGATCATTTTGGTCAGGGTAGAAATCCCCCAACCACAAAGAGTTTTATTCGACCTGTACAAAGTTTATACAATTCCCACAGCAATGGACCAGAAAGGCTACCATATATATGATCTGGACGCCGAATTCGATGCAGGAAACAACCACGAGCGACAGTATACCTTGCTAAGCTACCAGCATTATCATGAATGTCAGCATCTTTTAACTTTAGCAGATCATAAACAGATTCTGTGTCCTCAGCCAGGTCCCGTCATCACAGTTATTGGTGATAACTCCGTCCTCAACTTATTTCGCAGCTTCAACGTCAACGCAGGAACATGCAAGGAGAAGGTCGTGGCCAAATGGGACAGCTTAGTCAAAATGGTGACAAGAAATAATTGGCTTTTTGTGATGTCCAGCAAAGCAAAATTAGAAATGAACTGCCGGAACTCGCCAACTGGAGAACTAACGTCAACGGGTGTACTGGTGATCCGAGAACACTGTCATTTGCAAATCGGAGACTTGCTGATAACCTCTGATGATGAATCTAGCAGTAATCAAGTTCTCTGGCAACCAGTACGGTCGGAGCTACCAGCTTGGGACAGCATAGAACCTCAAACAGGATCGAAGAAAAGAGATACGTTGAAGCCAGAAAAGCACGAGATACGTTTATTGGCGGCGCATAATATTGATCAGGCGTGGAAAGCACAAGAAGTCAACATTATGAGAGTTCAGAGTGATATCGAGGAAGAGGAGAGCAGCAGACAGAAAATCAGGCCTCACCATATTCATATAGTGGCCACATCCATCACAGGAGGTTTTGGTATAATCAGTTTGACACTAATCATAGGAGTTTTCATGCACTTGAGACGGTGGAAAAAGAACCAAAATCGAATAAGCGCTAGAAGGCTGTCGACTCTATCTACGATACAGAAATCAACCAGAAAGTCGAAAATGCTACAGCTCGAGCTAGCGGATAAAGAAATTGACAACGGCATTAAACCGGTCATCCCCACAACAGCTAACTTGCCCAAAACTTACCTACCAACCGCCGCCCTAGGGAAACAGTTAGTTCAGTTAGAATAGCTACTGTAGATGTAAAAATAATGTAACTTGTGTAAGTATACGGCAACCTTAGGAATTCGTATATTCGTAACTAATGTATGTAATTCTATATATAATATAAGCATAGTATGTTTATGAGACCCGCACAATAGTAAAAAAAAAACAAAAAAAAACAAAAAATGACAGAAAAATGTACAAACACGTGAATATGAATGAATTATGAAATTTTTTTTTGTTAATTAATTCAATAAATAAGAAAGAAATTAAACATTAGATAAGAAATAAGTAGGATTATAGTATATTAGTCCATGTGAATTAATTAGTCATGAAATTTTAATAAAGTATATAAAGTATATGAGAAGAAAATTGAGAAATTAAAATGAAAAAGAAAAAATGTAAACATGGAAACTTAAAGAAAAGAAAAAGTAAAGATGTCAAATGAAAAAAAAAAAAATGTAAGTAATGAAATATAGAGAAAATATATATATATATAATTTGTAATGGCAATGGAATTAAGCAAAATAATGCTAATAGAAAATATGAAATGTTAGAAAGAAAAGAAAAAATGTAAAGCGAAGAAAAATAAGAGAGTTTAATTAGTAAGTATGAAAAAGAATCTGAACTGAACGAGAACAGAATTATTTTCAATTTAAAGACTGTTGCACTTCCCAGATCTAGTTCCCTGTGGAAACTAGTTTTTCCAAGGGGGGAGGGATGCTATGGCCCAATATAAGGAAGATTCTTCCAGCAGCCAAGGGCGCATTTTAGTGAAATAATTAGCAATTTCTATAGTGTAACCTCGCATGGTATTGTTCTGCAACAGTCGATTATTTCGCTGATTAGCTCAACAGCTGGCTGCGATGAGCGCTTAGTGGAGCAATCGACGATTACGATAACAATTAACCTCGCATGGTAATTGTTATGTAAAGCGATTGCTTACTACTAAGCGACTCAAGTGTTGCAACCGGTAGAACAAACGATAAGGTTGTGGTCGTTTGTTTACATCCGCGTTGTGAGCAAAGAAAGCTTACTTCCGAGTATAGGTTCATAAAAGACTGTCGAGTGCCCGTAGTATTCTAGCCGTTCAGTTCAGAGTCGCGTTACGTTTTCTGTCATCGTAGTGTCAAGTTTCCGTTCGGTGCGTAGTATAAATAATTGTTAAAGATTGTTAAGGCAGGTCGAGTCTATTGCAATAAAGAATTACGATGTTGAAGTAATTCGAGTGTCGTTTTATTTTAGAAGAAAGTGTATCGCGGTTAATTATTGGTTTTTTCGTTGATTGATTGCTTATGGGACACGACAACCTGAAGCCCAGACGTCTCTGGAACTGAAACTTTTTTCCGCTCTGTTGTTGGTGAGTCCAGAATTCACCAATCCGTTCGTTATTCAATGCGATGCGAGCCAGTAAGGTATTGGGAGAGTGTTGTTATAACTAGATAAGGATGCACACGAAAATCGGATAACCTACGTCTCGAAGAATTTGAGTTCAGCACAAAGAAACTACGCAGTCAGGGAGCAAGAATGCTTAGCAGCAATGCTAAGTGTAGAAAAGTTCCGACCCTTCATCGCACTTATGCCGTTCAAGGTAGTGACTGATCATACGAGCTTGAAATGGCTGATGCCTCAAAAGGACCTCAGCGGTAGACTTACTCGGTGGACTTTGAAGCTTCAAGGTTTTGACTTCGCAATTGAACACAGTGTTGTCAAGCACATTCCCCACATCACGTACACATGCGACGCACCATAAATCGTAGTAACCAAATTACTAATATCATATTTCTGCTTACTCTACAAATATTTTCTTTTTCAAGTGTCCAAATTTTAAAGGCAGAAATGTAATTTATTTGTTTCTTAAGTGCACAATATCTAAGGACAGAAAGACAGAAATGCAAACTAAACACTTTCTTATCTATTTTCTGTTCAAAAGGCGTCTCATGTTACGTCTCGGTGTGGGAAATGTGCTGCCTGGCGAAGGCGTAAAACATCGAGTTCAATGAGTGTAATTTTAAAATCCAATCGGTGCGGGCGAGTTAATTTTTGTTAGTTGTTTCATTCTGAATAAAATAAATTAAAAACAAAGTTCTATAAAAGTTTATTTCTTTATTTATGACTACACTAATTTCACTCCACAACAACAAAATGGTGGCAGCGGTAATGGGATCCAAGTGATGCTCAATCATTTTATTTTATAATTAATCGAGCTAATCGTACTTTAAACATATTGTTTTTCTTAACAACAACTAAATGCTCCAATCGACCGGATATTCAATTTTTGTCACATTAAAGTGCAAAATTCTGCGTTAATCGCAATTATCACGGATTCAACAAAAGTTATAAGTGCCCAAACGATTTCAAAATTCTGCGTTAATCGCAGTTATCTGGGATTGGAAGCAAACTTTTTCTCTATAAGCTTAGAACAACAACTGTTAAAGACGCTGTAAGTAATTATCTGAAATTCATCTTTCTCCACGCATCTCTATCGGTATATCATGGATGATAATTAAGTAAAGCACTTTTCCTCACTTAATTTAGTCACATATGTGTATACGCATAGATATATATACATTTTTTTTTTAGTTTTTTTTGGGACCTCTTTTTCTTTGTTAATGAAATAAAAATAAAAAATAAATATATAACTTTTTATACACAGATATACAGATATACATAATCATTTTAATTTTGTTTTCTCCATACATACAAAATTTAGGCAATATGGTAAATAAATAATTTTTTTTTTATCTGTGAAATGTGTGATATATTGATTAAACGGATTAAACCAAGTGTAATTAAATTGACGAAATGATGAAAGTGAGATTAATTAAATGTTTAAATTAGATAAACCCTAATGCAATCTGGTTGTTGTGACTGTTATACAAAGCTTTGATAAATTTTTTGTCTGTTCAATCTATACAAAAGGAAAAAGAATTGTAAACAACAACGGTAATCACTACAACACTTCTCTGATTGAATATCGCTAACGATGATTTACTGTGTTATTTACATATCACTTCGTTTATTTCTTGAATAAAAAATTTGTACCTGAATTAATACAAGAACGCATTCGCTGTTTGAAAATAATTTCTAAATTAACATTTGAGAGAAATGTGTTATATGAAATAATTTAGTGTTGCGATAATATTTTCATTATTTTAATACATCTATTACATGTTTATCTAACAAATATCCAGTGGGAAATGTACTATTCACAATTCATTTTTTCCGTGTATCATTTTCCGGATTTCTAATCTTATATGTCGGTTGTTTATAAATTCTGCAGACCTTTCGTTCCTGTGTGCAAAGTAAATGATATTTTTTGGTGAAAGAACCTAGTTTTATTTCAAGATTTATTGACATCAATCCAAAAATCCTGCATGTGTATAAAACTACGTTTATAAAAATTAGCCTGTATCGCTCTCGTGTTTTTCAAATGCTTCCCTTTATGTACAATTGTGTATATGTCTACAGTTTCATTTAATTTGTTTCTTAGAAGTGGAAAAAAAAATCCGACGTAACAGTAGTTTGGGTAACCTGTCTGATATTTCTGACACAAGCTCATCAGCTTCAGATACCCGTAGTGAAAAATCAAAAATAGCCATGCCTGAGTCTAGGTTTAACGTAGCAAATGCTATAAAACTAATGCCGAAAACGGCAATATAATAATTCTAAGCGAAGTGGAGCTTACTCTAATAGCGCCTACAGTCCTCAAACTGGCACTCATCCGTTCAGTAAGGAAGGTTTCCCTAGAAATAGGAATGAACCACAACCAAATTCGGGAAACTTGGGTTCGTCCGAAGTCAGCCGCACCAGAGTTCGGGCAGAAACTTTTCAGAGAGACGCCCAGAGAGGTGCCCGCCACAATTAAGATATCCACCCAGAAAACAAACAACGGTCCTAAATCTAAATACAAATAAAACTTTTCAAAGTGAAATCAAACTATCAATCAAAGAAGCTATCAATAATCCCAACATATTACTACTAGATACCGGAGCATCGATAAGTCTCGTGAAACTAAACGTTCTTCGGGGTGGAACTGAAATCGGCATCGATCACAAAACATTGATTCAGGGTGTTTCGTCAGAAAGCTTCTCAACATATGGCATTTGTTGTCTAACTCTGCTTTTGGGGGATACAATTCCTTTTAGACACACATTCCATTTCGTACCTAACAGTTTTCCTTTGAGCTGCGATAGCATTCTGGGAGAAGACTTCTTTTCAAAAACTAATTCTATATTAAATTACGAAACGCGAAATTGTTCATTTTTGCACAATGATAACGAAGTTGTTCTGGATTTCCTGTGTTCTCGAAAAACTTTTATAATCCCTGCCAGAACAGAAATTTTTTTAAAATTTGGTCCAATTAGAGATAATGAGCAAATTATATGTTTTCCGACCGAATTAGCTCCTCAGGTATTTACTGGAGGCTGTTTAGCAACGCCTAATGAAGGTGAAGTATTTCTTCCCGTATTGAATTCTTCCGAAAGCGATGTAGAAATTTCTGAAGAAGTAGAAGTAAAATATGATAAAACACGGAACTTCAAAGTGTATAACCTCCAATACGTGCAAAATGAAATTGAAATAAATCAATGCCTACATAAATTATCCTTCTCGCTGGAATTCGGAGGAAAAGACGTCCATACTAGAACTGTGTCGCGAATACAATGCCATATTTCACCTTGAGGGAGACAAACTCACCTCCACTTCCACTATAACCCACTCGATACCCATTCAGTCCAATCAACCGCCTATTAACAAGCGACCTTACCGACTACCGGAAATACATAAGTCCGAAATAAAGAATCAAGTAGACCAAATGCTAACAGATGGTGTAGTACGTCCTAGTTCCAGTCCCTGGAACTCTCGAATCTTAGTAGTGCCCAAGAAACCAAATGCAGAAGGTAATAAACAATGGCGCGTGGTGGTAGATTTCCGTAAACTGAACGAAATCACGTTAGCCGACGCGCATCCCCTGCCTAATATCGAGGACATTTTAAATCAGCTTGGGAATTCCAAATATTTTTCTACCTTGGATTTGGCAAATGGATTCCACCAAATCGAAGTGACAGAGGAAGACAAAGCCAAGACTGTGTTCAGTACCTCATATGGACACTTCGAGTTCAATATAATGCCTTTTGGACTACGAAACGCACCTCCCACTTTCCAAAGATTAATGAATGTGGTTCTTACTGGCTAACAAGGGATTCGGTGCTTCGTCTATTTAGACGATATAGTGGTCTACGGACACGATTTAGATGATCACAATCATAAGCTAAGGGACGTTTTCCAATGTTTGAAATCTCATAATTTAAAACTACAGCCGAGTAAGTGCAAATTTTTGCGTAAAGAGGTAACTTACCTGGGACATGTTATTTCTAACCCTTAAAAAATAACAGCAGTAGAGTCTATATTACCTCATCAAAATGTGAAGCAACTTAAATCTTTCTTGGGGCTAATTGGATACTACAGGAAATTTATTTCGAAATTCTCCCATATTGCCGACCCCCTACACAAGTTGCTTAGGAAAGATATACCCTTCAACTGGGATGCTCATTGCGATGAGTCATTTCATTTGCTAAAGAAAGCTATTTCCAAGCCGCCTATTCTTCAGTACCCTAATTACGCGAAAAGATTCTGTGTCACAAGCGATGCTAGCAATCATGCTGTCGGTGCGGTTCTGTCTCAGTATGATGATTCCGATCAGGTTGATCTGCCTATCGCATTTGCGAGTGGAGTACTCAATGTAGCTGAAAAGAATTATTCAACAATTGAGAAGTAGGCATTAGCTGTAGTATGGGCTGCAAAGCAATTCAGACCGTACTTATACGGAAGGCAATTCACAGTGGTAACCGACCATATACCTCTTGTATGGATCTTCAATTTAAAATATCCATCTTCACGCATAATGCGGTGGAGAATTAAGCTGGAGGAGTACGACTTTAATGTTATCCATAAATCGGGGCATCTCAACACTAATGCTGATGCGCTTTCCCGTATGGAAAATTCTAAAGTCAATGTAATAACAAGGTCCAAGCGGCGAACCAACCAAATAAGGTAACTCATGTTAACAAAAATTCCCCCACCAACTCTGTCATAGGAGACCTTACTAAAAGTACTGGAAGTAAACAGAATCAAAATCGTGTATCTACCTGAATTCAAAATCGCAACTTCGCACCGCTTTCGAGCGAGAGCCTCAGGCAAAACTCAAAAGAAAATTCTATTCTAACTCAAAATAAAAACCCTATCCTAAATCCAACTCTCGATTCCATATCTAACTCTAATCCAAAACTAACACCGAGAGCTAATCAAAATCAAGAAATAACTACAGAACAGTTGCGATGTCAGTCTCACTACCAACCCAAATGAACTGAACACGCAAAATCCGATAAATGTTTCTAGCAAAGAAGATATCACGCGAATACTTAAAGAGCATCATAATAGTCCTATTGGTGGACACCAAGGGATATATCGAACGTACAAACGTATTAAACAATATTATAAGTCGAAAACTATGTTCAGGGATATAAAAAATTACATATCCTCTTGTGAAATCTGTCAAAGGAATAAAACCACTCGAATATCAAAAGCTCCAATGAAAATCACAACGACATCAAAAAAACCATTTGACCATATCACATTAGATATTGTAGGACCATTACCAATTTCCACTAGCGAAAACAAATACATTCTCACTTTTCAGGATGATTTAACGAAATTCATCCGAGCAATTCCAATTAAGAATCAAGAAGCTAACACAGTAGCTGAGATCTTCGTCCACAGAATTATTTGTGTTTTCGGAACACCTAAGTACTTACTTACCGATCAAGGTACAATTTTTTTAAGTGATATATTCAAAAGAATGTGTAACTTATTAAAAATAAAGAAAATTCAGACTACACCTTACCACCCCCAAACAAATGGTTCACTTGAGCGATGCCATAGAACTCTTGGAAATTATTTGCGAAGCTATAGTACCGAAGATCCTGACATCTGGGATACCTGGATCGACTATGCTGTATTTTGCTATAATACCACTCCCCATACTGCAACTAATTTTTCACCTTACGAAGTATTGTTTGGTATGAAACCTGAAATACCCGGCACGGTAACGCGTCTTCAAAATTCCTACAAAATAGCTCATGACAATCAGATAAAAGCCAAAGAACTTTCCAAATTGTATTACGATAGGAATGCGAACCCAGTTACTTTCAGAATAAGAGATAAAGTTCTTAAAGAATGTAAAATTAACCGCAATAGAAAATTAACGTCACTATATGAGGGCCCCTACGAGATCGTTGACATTCGTTCTCCTGAAACCTCGCTTATTAAGATAGGAAAGAAAACGAAGCTAGTTCATAACAATCTCCTTAAACCATTCTTCGAACAGGCCCTAAATTGCTAATCTACCGCTTTTCTTCTAGGATAATTTTATTCATCCTAACCCACAAATTAACACTGGTGCTGATTAAAAGTTCACACCTTAACACTCCGATAAACAACGCAAGTGGGATTCACTTAGAGAAATTGGGTATTATGGGAAAATCCACGTCTTCCTGGAAACTTGTTATACATTTCAATTTCACTAATTTCGAAATTGAGGACCAGCTACTCCAGGAAAGGCATTCAACACTAACATCACTTTGTCAGGAACTAGTATCACACATCCCCTGGGAGCCCTGTAAGGTAACAATGAATGTAATAAACTCCACTTTACAGGAAATTTCCGAGAACAAGTACATTCTGCAACTGTTCCACTTGCCTACAAAACCAAAAAGAGGGTTAATAAACGGTATAGGTAGGCTGTCGAAATTTCGTTTTGGAACAATGGATAGTGAGGATGCCGAACAGATACAAACAGCCCTAGCTACTCTGCATAAAAATCAGAATAAACTTCACCATATTGTCGATTCTCGAACCTCCGTAATGTTAAACACCATTGAAACTTTATGTAAATCCCAATTAATTCTACGGAATCAATTTCAATACCTGCAAAAACAGATGGATACAATAGCCCTTATTGTACAAAATAGAACTGAAGTGGGGAATACGCTCCATCTATTTAATGAGGTCACGAATCTTATGGCAATAACGATGGGAAAACTCCTTAACAAACAAGCCGAATTAACCGAAATAATTCATGAAGCCAAGCTAGAAAAGTTATACAAGCATCTAACTACAACTGAATTGTTTGTAAACGCTTTTCAGGAGGTACAGCTGGAATTACCTCATGACACCCAACTTCCGCTTAAGCCAACAGTCGAAAATTTACAATCCATTGATAAGAGAGCCAAAGCCGAACTACTCTATGCTCTCAGTACCCTAATGCTCCAAATTTCAATACCACTTATAAATGACTTTTATCAGCTTTATAGACTCACTAGCATTCCGGCAAAGCATAAGGATGAGCTTTACTATTTTATCCAAACGAATGCGGAATATGTAGCGATCAACGAAAAACTGAAACAGTACATATTCTTAACACAAGAAGAATTCGATAAATGCACGGATTTGGGCAACGATCTGACAATATGTAAAGCAAATTTCCTTTCCTATAATTCAAACCCTCAAAATTGCATCATCAGGGTGATCTTAGGTGATCCAAACACATCCAAATATGAAATCAGAGTATTTAAAGCCACCCATGAAATGTGGTTCCCTTTAAAAAAACCAAATAACTGGCTTTACGTCCTGCCAAGTGAGATACTAGTGAGAATTGTTTGTGACGAGGTAGCTTACTCAATTAAGATTTTTGACAGCGGTATACTAGAACTATTTCCGGGCTGTAAAGCCACTACAAGTCAAGTAAATCTGGAAGCATTATGGGAAGTAAAAAGAACGAAGCAAACCGTTCATCAATTTAATGACACTTTCATTGATCAGTGTATTAATGTAACATACATACAAAAAGGGGAAAACCCCAATACAATTGTGAAACCTATAAATATTGAAAATATAGATCTAAACAAAATTAGTATTAGTCTCGAACAATTAAAAAAGGAAACATCCAAAAACGAAGATTTAGAAAACTTTGTACCACATCTAATCAATGAAAACATACCTTTTAATATAACTTTAGGTAACGATAAACTCCTCAATCGACCCGCCGAATAATTCTACGCGTAACGATAATTAATAGTATCAATTATATTAGAATAAAATATAGAAATTCTTTAATTTTTTTAATTTTTTTTTATTGCGTAATTATTATAAAAACATAAAAATTCTTTAATTCTTTTACTGTGTAATTATTATTAAACCAAAAAAAAAAAAAAAAACAACAACAAAAATTCTTTAATTTTTTAGTGAGTAAAGGAAAAAAATCTTGATTTACTTTATTTTATATATGTATGTTAAAATTCATCAACTTTTTGCTTGTAACATTCTAAGGATTGCTTAATAAATTGTAAGGTTAATTGCATTTAATCGTAAGATTATTTCATAATCGTTTTTTTTTTGGGGGGAGGAACTGTTGTGAAGCACATTCCCCACATCACGTACACATGCGACGCACCATAAATCGTAGTAACCAAATTACTAATATCATATTTCTGCCTACTCTTCAAATATTTTCTTTTTCAAGTGTCCAAATTTTAAAGGCAGAAATGTAATTTACTTGTTTCTTAAGTGCACAAAATCTAAAGACAGAAAGACAGAAATGCAAACTAAACACTTTCTTATCTATTTTCTGTTCAAAAGGCGTCTCATGTTACGTCTCGGTGTGGGAAATGTGCGGCCTGGCGAAGGCGTAAAACATCGAGTTCAATGAGTGTAATTCTAAAATCCAATCGGTGTGGTCGAGTTAATTTTTGTTAGTTGTTTCATTCTGAATAAAATAAATTAAAAACAAAGTTCTATAAAAGTTTATTTCTTTATTTATTACTACCCTAATTGCACTCCACAACAACAGAAAAGGAAGCCTGAACGTCGTTCCTGATGCTCTGTCACGGATTCTTTGTGACAGCTTCTCACTATCTGAAGATCTTGGTCCGGAAATTGACCTTAGTTCTCCGTATTTCAACTCGTTGAAATAAGAGAAGCTTCCAACCACCCACCAGATCTCTGTATCAGGGATGGCTTCGTTTATATTCGGACTGTTCCGAGAATAGGCGATCCAATTCAGGAAGAAGAAGTTTGGAAGCTTTGGATTCCACGTGGGCTTGTCTCCGACGCTATTTCACGACTGCATGATCCGCTACTAGCTTCTCATGGAGGAATAGGAAAAACACTGGAACTATTAAGAAGACATTTGTATTGGCCTCAAATGACAGTCGTTGGCAGAATAAACGTAGAAGCCTGTGAATGAGGAAAGCATCTATTGCCAGCATCTGTCAGTTCCTCGAGACAGAAATATTTCACCTTTGTGGCGTTCCGGAGACGATAGTCTCCGATAATCGAGTTCAGTTTTGCTCGGATCAGTTTGCCAGATTGCTGGATACGTATGGTGTAAGGCATGTGCGAACAGCAATTTATTCGCCACAGAATAGTACATCAGAGCGAGTGAACCGGTCTCTATTGTCGGGGATTAGAGCCCACATCATACATTGGGATGAGAAGCTGAGCCATATCGCCAGCTCTGTTCACCGAGAAACTGGTTTCTCTCCCTACATCATCGGTCAACAGATGATTTAACACGCGATCTTGTATTCACCATCCTTAAGAGCTTAGAAACTCTGAATGAACCTCTAGCAATAGATGCTGATGACAAACTAAGATTGATCCATGCGAGAACACAGGAAAATTTAAACTACGCGTTCGGGCAGGGTGCTAAAGCTTGTAATCATAGCGCTAAACCTGTCAAATTCAGAATTGGTCAAGAAGTGTACAGACAGTGTGCAGAGCAACTTTCAACAACAGCTTTGCGTTAAACTAGGACGAAAATGTCTATCACGCCAAAGACATCAAGCTCTGATTGTTGATGGTTGTTACTGAGAAGTCTGTTAGATTTACTGATATATTTTTCAATTCTGATAGCCCTAAGAAGGCATCCGGCATATGGTATACAACGGAGGCTACACTGGCGTTGGAATTCTAATTTAAACTTGTCTTTGTAAAATTTCAATTAACGCTGTGCTGGCCCACTTTGTACTGAATATTAACTTTTTAGAGATTTGATCTGTGTGAAGTGACTTGGAGACGCACCCTCGGATGAGGGTGATCTGCGGTCAGAGAAAGATGTCAAGAGCAGAGAAGGCTCCGACTCATCTCGGTGAAGAAGGGCAGAGGGGTGCTGGCTGATTGGCTTTTTAGGTCGCTAGCCTGTAAGGCACTTTCACATCAAAGCTGAGAAACGAAAAACTCAATTTATTCCACTTTAAAATAAGATTTTTGCTCCAATGATTAATAAATCATGGGAAATAGGACAAACTAATAATTTTTCTAATAAATTAGTATATTTATTTCAGATTTTTAAGAAAAACGCAACTTTTATGTTATGTCGACATAATTCTTCGGGCGAAAGGTTTTTCGGCCGATAAAACATAAAAGTTGTGTTTTTCTTAAAAATCTGAAATAAATATGACTATTTTCTCAGTAAAATTCTTAGTTTATCCATTTCCCCGGATTTTATTAATCATTGGAGCAAAAATCTCGTTTTAAAGTGGAATAAATTGAGTTCGTCGGTTTACATTTTTCTGTTCCTGTTTTTTATGTGAAAGTGCCTTAAGTGCAACTCTTTTTTTAAATCTTGGTAAGGTAGTCGTGAAACTATTTTACTTCAATCAAATAAGGACATATACCACCAATCTAGTGCATAACATACATCGATTCAATCCCCATATCACCCATGAAAATTTTTCTTTTACACTACACAACATTACATTAATTCATCTCAGTGTTACATACATACATATCCACAGCTAGCAAGTATATGACTAAGTCCCGAGTGAGATGTTCACTAAAACTTCCTAATGTGTTAGAGAAAGACAGATGATAAGAAATATCATGGGATTTTGCTGCCGAACTCTCATAGTCTAACACAGTCATTTGCTCTGAATCGCTTTTTGGATATGAAATACAGAGAAAAAAGGTTATAACTGAAGATATAAAAATAGATAATGAATTTGATGTGGATAAATATTGTGTAAAAAATTGATTTGGTATATATTATTTACAGTTGTTGTTGTTTTTCAGTAGAGAAATTGGAAATCTTTCACTACTCATCTACAACATATTCCACATATTACTCACAGCTCTGAAGTACTCATCTAAGGCAACATATTATACTATATTAATATAATAACTCAACCTTCTTTCATTAAAACTTTTAATGTAATCAACTCCCAACCTACTTTCATGGTAAGATTTAAAGATGAATAAATAATACTTCCATATCCTACTAGAATTATATCATTCCAAATACCCACTCTCAACATCGAGGTCTTGACTATTGAACTTGAAGCATTATCAAGTTTTTCCTACCTTCCTGATACTCGTACAACACCATTTCGAGGAGAAATATACCAAATACATACCATCCATCAAAACTTTTAACTTAATACATAACTTACAGTACCTACTCTAAAGCCCCTACTACGATCTTCACTATGGACTTGGATAATTATCAATTATTTCTTCCTTCATACTCCACCATTCAGGCGATATTTTAGAGGCGATTAATATCAAGCGAGATTAGGATTTTACTGCTTATTCATAGCTCCCATACAACTTCCACTACTCACCTCAGACAACATATCATACTACATTAATATCATAACACAGCGTTCTTCTATCAAAGCTTTTAATTTAACCCACTCTCAACTTAATGGTAAGTAAACAATATACCTGCCTCAATAGTATATCAGCTTCATGTGAACTATTTTTTAGATATAAGAGTCAATCAAATCTCATAACAACATACCTGCTTGATTTATAAAAAACTCTGCTACCTTCATATGCTCACCACAAGATGAAATTATGAACATGAAATCAACACGTTCTTATCTAGTCACCGAGTCAACTGAAAGAAAACATTCTTGCTGGAGGCTAAAAGTATAAACCTTATGATTTAAAGGTAAACAAATAACACTCTCCTCTTCCACGCTCTTCACTGAAGCTTTCATATCCTACTAGATTAATATTATGTCAAAAACCATCCAGCAAAACTTGCAATTTAATCCACAACTTACAGCACCCACTCTCAACCTCCACCACGGTCTTCACTATAGGCTTGAAGAATTATCAGTTTTTCCTCCTTCATACAACACCATTTGGATGATACTATAGACAGATAAATATGAAGCGACCTTGCTGATAAGGTTTTTATTCCTTACTCACAGCTCCCAAACAACTTCCATTACTCATCTAAGACAAGATATCATACTACATTAATATCATAACACCACCTTCATTCAACAAGACATTTAATTAAACCTACTCTCAACCTAATGGTAAGAAAATAATGTGATCACCCCAATAGTATGAAGTTAAAATTATCATATTCTTATCAGCTTAATGCGAACTATGATATCGGGGTCAATCAAATCTCATAACAGCGTGATTGATTGAGAAATTTTATTGAAAATAAAAAACAATTCGTCATAAAATGTAAGACTTTTCAATACAAACTCCTAGATACAAAAACACATTAATCGCTTAATTTGTCTGCTTTACTCGGCCGTATTTGTTTACACAAGATATCAAATTACCAGCCGCCTGGCCACCTTTTCTAATTCTTTAATTTCCATTACTTCTAATGATTTCATGTGTCGTACCATCCCAAGCAGCCGTGTTCTATTTTTACACATCGCATATCATAACATGATCATATAAAAGACACCTACAGACCACAACTAACGTTATAGTTGTTGTTGTTGTTTTTTTCAGCAAAAGAAATTTTCAATTATAACTTCCACTACTCATCCAGGACATCATATCCTACAGATTAATATCAGTTGTTATTTTCAGCTAAAGTAATTGGGAATCTTACATTAAATCGCTCAATTTGTTTACTTTACTCGGCTGCTGTGCGAATTTGTTTACATTATTCGAGTGCGAATTTGTTTACTTTACTGAACTGTGCGAATTTGTTTATGCAAGGAATCAAATTAGAAGCATTCCACCTGAAGAGCAAAATTAGGCATTTACTAATTTCCATTACTTATCTAAGTGAACATATCTACCAACATTCGCTCCAATCAGCTTTGCCTGATCTATTTTTAGATATATCATCACATGGTGCAATGTTTATAAAAGACACCTACAGATTAAGATCATCAAATCTTTAATCCACAACTTCGATTACAGTTGTCGTTGTTTTTTGTTTTTCAGCTACTAATATTAATTACACCTGAGAAGATAAGATCGCTCATATTTCGAACCATAGCCCGTAGAGGCTTTCTGATCACAATTTTACCCCTAGTACTAATACTATTGACATGAACAAAAATATGAATTAGTATTAATACTTATTACACTAATTTTCTTAGGGAATTTCACATTTATTATCTACATAAATACACAGCTGCACATATCCACCCACGCCTTAGATAACGTTTCCTCAGCCACCAAGTAGCCCAGCCCGACATACCACAGGCACTCATACTAAAGTAAACAACTAAAACCAAACTCAAGCTGACAGGTATACAGCCTCGATATAAATTCGGTTAGGGTATTTCAAATCATTACTTAATACACATTCTACCCAAGCCTTGGTACAGGTAACATAGCCCAGTCCAACACACCTCAGGCAGTTCTAGTCATAGTATTAGATATTGCCACTAAAGCTCTTAGCCAACCCCCAGTACCTAGACACAGGAGGGGGCACCTCAAGGTCAAATTGTAGTCTCCAAGACCAGATCAAACTTAACCAGCAACCTCCACCAATAAAGATTCCCACCACTTCAGAAATATTTAGACCTACGATCTCCTAGATGAAAAATAAGCTAGCTCCAGAAACAAAATCAAATACCTATGCTATTTTCCTATGTTGGAGAGTGCTAAGAGTGATCTCGTACCCCCAAATTGATCTCGTATCCCCAAAACTCGAGATGAAAAACTTAATGTCAACTTAGAGGCTACGAGTCAGAGATGAAAAATAAGCGAACTCCAGAAAAAAATTGAAAACCTATGCTATTTCCCTATGCTGAAGAGTGCTGAATGTGATCTCGTATCCCCAAAGTGATCTCGTATCCCCAACATCCAAGACATAAACCAATACAGTCAAGACTCAAACCTACATTCAGTATGGCTCAAACCACCTAGCAACGGTGGCGCCATCTGTGGCGAAATCCTGGAAGCTAAAATGGTGTCGCAGAATGAATATAGAACAACTACTCACTACAAGGCAGTAAATCTGACAGCCTTCACGGCACGAGTGAAAGAGATGCTGGCACTCTGCAATAAGGCAGCAGAATCCAAATACGGAACCACAGCAACACCAGCTGTTAAAACCAAGCTGGAAGATATCGCAAAAAATGCATTAAAGACTGGTGTCAATAACCCGTAAAAGTGCTAATATCTTCTGACCATGACCGACGGCACTGTGGATGACCTCGTACAAAGAGCACTTGACATGGAGCGTCTCCAGCAAAGTGCTCTATTCCTGCAACCTCCACGACAATTCCAAACCAATATGATGCAGACTACATTGCCAAATGCTGCTAGCACGAGCACACCAAATAACGCACAATTAAATCACAGTAGTACTCTAACCAACCAAAGTGTATATAATCCTGGCATCATAACATACTCACAGGATCCCCGACAAAATAATATGCCCTTGAACCCAAGCAGTCACATACCAAAGTCACAGTTCACACAGGCAGGCACAGCATATATTAAACAGGAACCAAGATCGCCAAATAGAAATTATATTGTAAATAATAAAAATACATATTTAAATAAAATCAGTTGTAGTTTTTTTATTCTAAGCTGCCACACATATGCTTATTGCTTGCGTCAAAAGGAGAAATACACCTTATTGTGTGAACTGCAAAATGTATAACCATGACGTGCGTGACTGCAGAAGAAACAACAATAGTAATCAAAGAACCCACAACAATAGTGGACCACCAAATCGACGACCTAGAGACCCACAAGGTCCCAATAACTCATGAGTCTATAATGTGCGAAAAAAGTGTGAGTTCTCTGGCCGATCTGGAAATATATTAAGCGCATGTCAACAAAAGCGTAAATGGGAAGCCCGGAGTCAGGAAAACGTCGTACAGTCGACCCAAAACTCCCCGACTCGACTATAAATTACCCATCAAATAAAATAGGGTCCCCTCAGCAACCCGATTCCAGTGTCGCTACAGTAAAACTTGCTTTAAACATTGGTCTGAACGGCCAAACTAAACTAGTAGTAGACACAGGCGCTGAGGTTAGTATAATAAAGAAAAGGTCAATAAAAGACCCCAAAACAATTTACCACAATGAGGCATGCGCACTTCAGACCCCATTTGGTACCGGAAAGACGTTGAGAAATTGCCAGGGAAACTTCGTTTTCAAAAACAAAATTCCCTGCAAGTCTCAAGTCGTAAAGAACCTGCCTGGCTTTCCGATGATGGACTTCTAGGAAATGATTTCCTATCGACCAACTGTAACGTTGAAGGTCCTAATAAGGCACTAAGGTATCCTCGCACGGAAACTAATCCAGGAGAATTTGCTTTGCTATTGATGTTTGAAACGGATAAGCTACATTCCGAAAAAGCAATCGAAGTAAGAACACTAGCAGAAGAGGTAGAGTCTAAACAGGCTGAACTATCCACCTGCAGTGTCTTCAAGGCTTCTCAAACGAGAAAAGCTGGCTGCCAAACTCCAAAAGAGCTCAAGGAATGTGAAATGAGTTATCTGGGTGAACAAAAGACCGACGAAATCAAGCAGCAATTGGTTACCTTTAAGGAACCAATCTGCATAACAGCGCGCTCTCAAATTGTTGCCCCAGTCCCATTAAAAACTCAAAAATAAATGCTCTGCTTATCCCAAGAGATAAGCGATGGAGTCTTCTTGGCAAACACT